>JAMPIV010021928.1:0-164335 GCA_024509875.1 Oreohelix idahoensis
GCAGCCTCAATGTCCGCTCTGACAGCCTCAACATCGGCGCTAGCAGCCTGTTGCAGACTCTCACAAAGAAGACTATTACGAATGTCGTTAACCCTAGGGTATCATGAACGTTAAATCTTCGTTGCTGCAATGTGGGTTCGTTATTTCTTTATGGCGACTATATTTTTGTAATTCTTGAATAAAGAGACACGAGAACTCCAGTGACCTATCTGCACAGAACCCAAAAAACCCCAACGGGAGCAGAAACTACCATTTGCAGCTAAGTCAATTCTAAAAGCTGCCAAGTGACTTCTTTCATAAAACACTACCATCGCACGATGATGAGTATTTTCTGTTAAAGATTATTCATTTTTTTTAACTGTTAAAACTTAGTTGATTATTAAATCTGTTATTTGTAAATATACAAATTTAACGTCTGTTTAATCATTTTGAATGTACTAAATACACTCTGAACAGAGCTATAGGTAAAGGTAAGGGATCCCGTTACACGCCCATTGAGGCATATTGGGAATATGATGTTAGGCCCATATTTTCTTGATCAACGGCACATTAGGGGGTGATGTAGTCAGCATCACGCCGGCCGCCTTAACTTTCCCAGAGTTGATCTGTTACCCAATTCATGAGGCTGGGTCGACCCCGGAGCCGTTTGCGGTCTACACAATCCCACCTCAACTGGGGATCGAACCATGGACCACCGAGCTAGGAAGCCAGTGCATAAACAGAGTAGTACCTGTATAATAAGAATTCCACTGAGAAAATCAGGGTGGGGGCTTGAGCGAGCTGAAATTAATAATTGCTTAATTCTTCATAAAAGGCGGCGGATCAGATATAAGTTAACAATTGTCCTGCCCAATGCAGCATTGTTCTTGACTTCTGAAATATCTTATGGATACTACCTTGAGATAGAAGCATAATTATCCTTCTATCTACAACTCTGCCAAGAGTAATCTTGTGGGAAGGTAGACACATTTGAAGACCCATATGTCACGAGTGGTTTTCAAGAGTCTGCCTGAGACAAGACAAAAAGTCTGAGTGACGTCTGAGACAAGACAAAGTCAGAGTGAGGACTGAGAAGATAGATAAGAAATGGTGCTGAATGTGGATGGAGTAAATTATAGCTATCAGGAGGGAACGATCAAATACTGACTCTCCCCTCCTGCCACTCAATGACTATGTTTCCAAGCTACTTTCAACTCCGCCTCTCTCTTCTTGGAGTGAGGTTTAGTACACGTTAGTGACTCCACAAACAATCAAATACAGTTACAGATAGTAACAAGTACAAGTACAGATAGAAAAAGGATCTGATCCGCCGATTTGATTGTCTAATTTATTAACAACAACAAAAAAACTATGGCAAAGCAAGAAAATATGCAATCACCAATATCAGACATAAAAATGTATGTATCAATTTGAGAGACAACAAAGGTTAGTAATAATAGGAATCAAAGGATACATCAACAAAGATTTCCAACGCCCACTAATATTGGGTAGATGTTATACTAATCTTCTGCAGGGAACCCTGAAATAAAGATGTCCGTACACACACCCAATATTCCCGCTGACTTCTTGTCAGCAACACAGCTAAATCATTCACCATAATGTTCCTGTCCCACAGTTATTACAATCTCTTTCCCTCCCAAACACATATGTGAGTGCACTCCCCCCAAAAGTCCTTCGTTGGCACACTTGTTGTATATTCTGCTTGAAATTACAGCTTGTTTGCGGGTCGCAGACTGGAAATATTTTCACACTATCCTTTTCCTGAGCTGCTGCAAATCGTTGGAACCAACCCCACTATAACTGCCTCACTGGAAAGAATTATCAGGACCAATGCTCAGTCCTCCAAATGTACAGGTGTGCTGTAAATCCAGGATCTAACGGGGTGGCGATGAAATGCACTCAAGATTTAATATGTGTTGGAGGTAATAAATCCACTTTTGCTAAGGCCCGTCACTCGTGTGCAGGCGCTTGATAAGACGGATGACGTTACTCTTTGCAGTGACGCAAGTGGAGCATGGGCACTCCACTTACTTTGCGAGGTGGTGTTAAAAAAATTATTCCCAGCAAGGGAGATCACCCGAAGAACCCGTAGTAGGGTGTCGGGGAAATACCAACTGTAGTTGGTGGAGACACCCTACTGTAAATGGGTATCAGCTTTCTGGCCTGTCCAGGACGGAAATTCAGGCCGATGGCTCAAAGTTTCCTTAACTCCATCGGAGTTTACTGGTTCTTGTTGAAATGAAATCATATACGAAATCTCTGATCATCTAGCAAACATCAAATCAAAACAACATTGAAAACAAAGCTATTGTATACACAGTTACGGATAAACTATATACAACCATTCCCACAATACCTTGCAGGTTATCTCTGTCCCCTTCTCACTGACCATTAAATAGACGAACAAGCTCGTAGGTGTCTGTCAGACGTACTCACGACTTGCGTAATCAGGTGACCCACGGCAAGCGCGTGGGGTTTTTAGGTATGTAAACATTCCTGCCCCATATCTACCTGGCGCGGAACTGACCTTACAAGTATCCGTCAGTTATGACTAACGCGCGGGCGCGTAAACAAAATCGCATTTCCTGTCTCAGGTTACTTCCCGGGCTGCGATGCTTATTATCATCATATTTACATGTACTCATATGACAACACATAAGGCTACTCTTTGTAACCTCTAATTGAATTACAAATATCCATATAGTACACAAGTAATCAAACGAATTAAAGTTACATGTTGTTAAAAAGATTTACAAAGATCCGCCATGTCGGTCAAAAACAAACACAATCGCTTATGGTTAACTTCTGTGTTAAAAAGAATTCCCTCCACGTAACGCTCATTTACATAGTTACACTTAGAGGGGAAAAAGTATTCTTATAATGACACACATCAGATATATGTACGAGTACATTCCGTGCATAAGAAAAGTTCTCCAGAAGGCTTTTATGAAGCATCTTTAGTTACAGAACCATTTGGCTTTAGAAAAGAAAAACCCACGTGGCACACACAATTTACTTTAGAAAAAAACTATACAGCTTCATAGTGTTTGTTGAGTAAAGGCCGAAACTAAAAATGTTAGAGCCCACTATAAATGAACTTATCTGACTAAGTCTAATACCCATGAAAAATAACAATTACCAAGTTACTTAAGAATTCTTACCAAGATTTGTGAAGAATTTTCTACACTGAATTTTAGCCGGCAAACTGCACAGAAATCTCTACCCTCACGACGGGAGTTCCAAGGACTGAAAGCATTTAGATATAGAAGACAACCCAATATATACACAGAATGGAGCACAGGTGTCCGAGCGTGGGTTATCACCTGCACAGAAAATGCAGAAAACAAAATCGTAACTTTCCTCGAAGAAGTCTCCTGGCGACGCGCTACAAGAAGAATTTGCGTAACAGGATGACGGCTATTACGCTGAGAGAGTCCCAGAATTTCCCTGGAATCAAAACACGGGGGACGCGCTAAAAGAGAGAGAGAGAGAGAGAGAGAGAGAGAGAGAGAGAGACTGCCATGTGTGGCGTAACTGGGTCTACCCATGGACACACGAAAGGCGATGGCTTTCCCTGATGACAAAAGCCAGGGAAAGTTTGCCGCTCTTCTCCCAGAAACCAAGTGCCGGGTTTTAACCCGTGGTCAAAGAACTCTAAGAAAGATGCCGCCTGTCGCGACAGAGAGTCATGGATGCGTCATTTATCTCTCCTGTCAACATTTAAGAAGGGGGAGTGAACCTGTCCTGATTTAAAACGACAGGTCAGTTACCCCACTTTACACTTACAGGAGACCGAAAAGAGATGAAATGGGCGGGCCAAAAGTCAAAAATAATTTAGGTAGATACCTGAGCTCCAGCCTGGTGCCAAAGTTTCAGATCCAGCGTCACACCATATTGGATACTCTTGAGTTTTGGCCACTGTTTGACAACTACTGCAAAGCAGGGGAGGCAATTCCGTGACAGTACACAGCGAGGTGGTTTAAAAAACCCACACTGAAGAGGTTGAACACAACCGACGGCCGCAAAGGCACGTACACAGACTGTTCCGTTTCTAAGTCTTACGCATCATCATTCTACTGCGTCTAACGTTCTGTGTTATCTAGTTGGGATGCTTCTTCTTCTTCTTTTTCTTCTTCTTGCGATCGCATCTTTGATGTTTACACCGTCAGACGAGTTCTCAGGATAAATTTGACCGTTGTCTGGAGTTTCTCTTTATCACCATACAGCTTTGAGTTTAGTGTCGAGTCATTGGGCCTGTATATCTTTCTTAACTGGTCGTACAGAGGATAATCCTGTAGAACATGCTCAGCAGTTTGTTCGTTTAATCCACATGTGCACAGTGGTGAAGCAGACAGTCGTAGCTTGTACATGTGTTTATTCAGTTTGTTATGCCCTGTCCTGAGGCGAAAAATGGTGATTGTCCCTGCCGGTCAAGAGTGTGGTAGTCGTCGTTGGGTTGATTCTGTTCTCTTCTGATAGCCTGGATAGCTCTCTTTTTCTCAAATTATGTGATTTCATTATCTTCTTGTTCACATTCTCCTCCTTTTTTGCAAGTTTATCTGTCTTTTCATTTCCGGGTACACCACAATGGGATGGTACATACTGAATTATGGTTTGCTTTTTGGCAGCTACCTTGCTTAGTTCATTTCTCAGATGCGGGAGTTTACCACCCTTGAGAGCTTGCAGTACAGACTGTGCATCTGTGAGGATGACTACCTGGTGGCCGTCAGATTTGGTGTTAAAAATCATATTTGCAGCTTGCTCTAGAGCTTGAACCTCAGCTGTATAGTTGTAACAGAATTTATCAGTGGGAATATGCCAAGTCCCATAGTGGTTGTCAGGATATGAGATGAAGATACCGGCGCCTCCATTCTTAACAGCATTTGTTGCTGATCCATCTGTATAGGCATGTATCTATGATTGTTCGGAATAGCTTTCTTGGATCATACTCAATATAGCAGTTCGTTTTTGCAGATCGTTATACTCATATCCAATTGTGAGACCACTGATTGATGTATTAATTTGGAGGGCACTGCTGGCCTGCTCCCATGGTACAGGGTATAGGGTGGGCTTCAGTGGTGTTGTCTTCATGGATGGGTCTTCTTGATGCTGTCTTATAAGTCTTTTCCCCCGATGCACAAAGCTGCTACGCTTTAGACGTCCCAATGCCAGATCATCTAGTCTTGTCTTCATTGGGTGCGTTGGCATACTGTTGTACTTTTCCATCTGGATCATGTTTTTTGTGTCTCTTCTATGGGACAATGTCTGTAATCTAGTAGCTTTCTGTATCTCTGATATCGGCATAGTTTTCATGGCTCCTGTAATGAGCATGAGAGCTTGATTTTGCACCTTGTCCAACGACTGCAGATGTGAGTTAGCAGCTGATGACCATGCTTCTGAGCTGAACTCTAAGTGTGGTCTTATTACTCCATTATAAATCTTCTTTAGAGTTCGTACATTTGCTCATCAATTGGTACCTGCTAGTTTTCTGAGTATGCCTAGTCGTCTTCGGGCCTTTCCTTCTGCATTTTCAATATGCTTATTCCATGTAAGCTTTTGGTCAAATGTCACCGCAAGGCGCACCAGAGTACTAGGTCGTCTGCATATAAGGCAGCTTTTACTCCAGCGGGGAGATCTTTTACCAGGTCATTGATGTAAACAAGGAAGAGTGTTGGATAAATTACTCCTCCTGGAGGTACCCCCTGATAGAGCAACACTTTTCTGCTCTGCAGACTATCAAGAGTGACTCTAGTTCTCCTGTTGTGCAAGTATGACTGGATCCATCTTATCATGTTGCCTTGGATTCCGCTTCTCCTAAGTTTTGCAATAAGACCATCTTTCCACACCTTGTCAAAGGCCTGTTTGAAGTCGACCTAGATCGTTAGAACCTTTTTTTTCCTCCTGGAAGGCATCTTCTACTGCTGTTGGGATGCTGAATGGTGCAGTCATCTCAGTTGACAATAAACCCAACCAAGGTGAGCATACACCATGCAGCAATCCTCAACCAAGTCTCAGAGCCGGCGTTGACAGCCTCAACATCGGCGCTGGCAGTCTCAGAGTCGTCTTTGACAGCCTCAAAGTCGGCGCTGGCAGCCTCAAAGTCGGCGTTGACAGCCTTAACATCGGCGCTAGCAGCCTCAGAGTCGGCGTTGACAGCCTCAACATCGGCTCTGGCAGACTCAGAGCCGGCGTTAACAGCCTCAGAGTCGGCACTGCAGCTTCAACGTCGGCGTTGGCAGCCTCAAAATTCGGCACTGGAAGCTTTACGTCAAAGCTGACAGCCTCAAAGCCGGCAATGGGAGCCTCACCCGCAATATTAATGCTCTGAATCTGCGAGCGACTTTTTAAATATATGTATATTTATATCAATTATATTTTTAGTTAGTTGGAAAGTCACCGCACTGGCTTCTCGACTTTGTTTCAATTCATTCTATTATGACCTGCTGTAATCTTGCTGTGCATTCTTAAAAATAAGATTATTATCTCCCTTATCGCTTTACCTGTACTGTTAAAGTCAGGAAAGTAATTATTCTTTTTGTCTCCCCTACATAAGCCAGCGTTTGTAAATTACACGATGATTGAAAAATTACTTCCTATTTTTCAAATTATTATTTCTTCACACCTATCCCAGAAATGTATGTGAAATACGCGTCACAATAAAGAGAATTAACTGCTGTTTTATCATTACATAAATTATATATCATATTACCATTACAGTTTAACGTGAGATCTGGTCTGTTAAACGAATGACTTCGTAGCAGGCACCACATTTTTGCTGTCTCTGGTAACGTTAGTTAATTGGCCGTTTTACGTTTTATTTCGTTTAGTTTCTAGAAATTTGAACAATAAATAAACCGAATAAGTCAAATGGCAGTTGTTACTCCGTGGTGTGATATCTGTTTCATGTGTATCCAACATATACAAGCAGTGTTGCCACTCTGAATTTTGAAGAAAAACTAGATATCGACGACTTGGGCTACTTTGCGGTATTAGTGGGCTACTTTGTGCAATTGTGGGCTACTTTGTGCTATTTTTGGGCTACCATGTGCGAATTTGGGCTCTGGGACAAATGTGGGCTACTTTGGACGAATGTGGACTACTTTGGACGAATGTTGGCTATTATGGGCTACTTTGGACGAATTTGGGCTATTTTAGGCAAAGTTGGACTACTTTGGACAAATGTCGGCGAATTTGGGCTACTTTGGACGAATTTCGGCGAATTAGGGCTACTTTGGACGAATTTGGGCTACTTTGGACGAACCTGGGCTACTTTGGACGAATTTCAGCTACTTTTGGCGAAATCTAGGTGGCGTTCTTCAACTAATGAAGAAAAATGACACCTAGACGGGACTAAAAAATCTAGATCTAGGTGAATCCATCAAGGAATGGCAAGGCTGTATACAAGTGTGGATATAAACATTTAAAAATAGGAACTGACCTTTCAATTAACCGGTAGATCGTTGATGTCATCATCATGTGACGTATTCTTTCCAGAACTTTGTCTCCATTACAGCTGCTCTGAACGCATCACGATTCTGGGCAAGTCGACCTGCATCAGCCAAAGACAAGTTCAGACTCTCTGTGATGTCCTGGGTCCACCGTCGTCTAGGTCGACCCCTTCCCCTTTTTCCAGGGACCATGCCTTCCATCATTGTTTTTTCCAGACTATTATGTCTTTTTATATGACCGAAAAATTTCAGCTTCCTTATTGCGATGGTATTTAGGAGCCAATGTTCCTGTACGTTTAGTGAGTGCAGTACTTCTCTGTTGGTCTTTTTTTCTGTCCAGGGTATTCTCAACATCCTTCTGTAGCATTTCATTTCGAATATCTTTTTTGCAACTGTTTTATTGAGTGTCCAAGTCTCGCAGCCGTATGTTGCTACTGGGAATATACATGCTCTGATCAGTTGTAACTTTGTTTCTTTGCTTGTGCCTTGCCATAGGTTTTTCATCTGTATTAGTTTATGTGAAGCAATTGCAAGTCTTCTTTTAATTTCTACTGCACAGTCGCCAGAGCTGTTGATGATTGATCCTAAGTATTCGAATTCATTAACACTTTCCAGTTCTTCGTTATCAATTTCAATTTCTGGTTTGGTCTTTACTTTGTCTGTTGTCAATACTTTGGTCTTCTTGGTGTTTAGGTATAGATTATGGGCCTCGCTGTGTTTTTTGGTGGACAGAATTAATTGTTCAAGTCCTTTTGGGTTGGTCGATAGGAGGACTGTGTCGTCAGCATATCTGATTTCCGGGATCTGGTACCCGCCGATGTTAAATGAGTCAAACTCTGTGTGTTCTTGGTCATCTCTTGCGTTTCTCATGATATTCTCGGCATAAATGTTAAACAGGTAAGTGGAAAGGGTACAGCCTTGTCTTACTCCTTTCTGTACTTCAAACCATTCTAATGTTTCCCCCTCTATTCTTACGGCTGCCTGTTGTTCTTGGTACAGCAGTACGATGAGTTGTATAAGGTGGTTTGGAAATCCCATATTTTTCATAGTAGCCCATAACAAATAGATTAGTAACAGAAGCAGCGAAGATTGGACACATCATACATTTAAATAAGGCAAATGACATGAGAATAAATAATAGGCAGATGGACTCGATGAAGATCAATGATCAAGTCGTTGAAGAAGATGTAGAAAGCTTTACATTTCTGGGGAGTAACATTGACTAAGGAGGGGAAACAGTTGGTGATATCTGCTCAAAGATAAACAAAGACAGATATGCTTTCAATACCCTTCGACCAAAATGAAACTCCTCAGCTATATCCAGAGAGAATAAAATCAGAATCTTTATCTCAAACGTGAAGTCAGTCTTGCTGTATGGCCGAGAGACATGGCATGTCTCAAAGAGTATCACCTCCAAGCTATAGACATTTGTAAATAGGTGTCTCCGGCGGATCCTCCATATAAGATGGCCAGACGTAATAAAAAATATAGAGTTAAGGAAAATATGCAGACAATACAAACAGAAATTAAGGTAAGAAAGTGGGGATGACATACACTCAGAAGAGAAAAATCAATCATAGCCAGAGTTGTCTTGACTGGAACCCACAGGGGAAAAGAAGAGTGAGGAGACCAAAGAGAACTTGGAGAAGCCCTGTTGAAGTGAAGGCTAGGGAAATTGGAATGACTTGGGCACAGCTGAAAAAGTCAGCCCAGAATAGAAATCGATGGAGAGCAACTGTTTCTGCCCTATGATCCACAGGGAACGGTGTGACCGCAAGGCCTTCCACGCTAACATTATCCCTACTACTTCCACGATAAGCATTTATACTTGCTATAATATGCTACATAAAAGAATGACACACCTCAAAATCAAATAAAACGTTTTTACACAAAACGCAGTATCATTCAAAGTTCAGTTGGCAGTTACTGCTCTGACAGGGCAAACGTAGGTCAGTCCCAGATAATAATGAATGGGTTTTATGCGCGGAAAGTGGGAAATGAATGTTTGTGTGATCTGGTTTTTTTAAATCCAATTGTTAAGTTGAAAAAGATCACACATGTGAAAAAAGTCGAAATAACAGAAAGTCGTGTGCAAAAAGTTGAAAACAGAGAGTCGTGTGCAGAAATTATACCGTGTGGAAAAAAAGAAAGGGACGTGTGGGAAAAGGCGGGAAAAAATAAAAAATAGTATAAATAGAAGAGTGGACGATAGGCAAAGATTTCAGGATTTATGATTCCAATGACACCATGATTTTATACTAGAGGATTTTTACAGATAGCGTTAGGTGAACTTCGTCTATAACGATATCAAGACAAGTTTTTATTTTGAGTAGACAAGTGTGTATACTATTCAGTTGGATTATATATTTTTCATTTTGGATAAACAACCATCATTTTGTGAAATTTACAGTGTTTGTCTAATGACATCAATAAACTCTTAATATTATTTTCTACTGAATTGCTGTTTGTAGAAATTTACAGTAATTTCTTTGTTGTGCTGAAACTGTTTTGCTTATCACCAAACTCAAAGGGAAGAACCTACCTGGGAAGAAGAAGAAAAATAAATAAAGGTCAATTATTACCATCTCTGGCGGAAGGCCAGTTAGCACTTGAACCACAACAACATATAAAAGATGAACTCTGACTAAATAATAATCAATATACCTACTAGTGCCGTATAACCTACACGGCCACATATCTTCAAATTGGGGCCGTGACCTGCGCATTTAACTGGCGCGGGCACAACGGAAAGGGATGATGGGGATGAAGTTGATTTTGGTGTTAAGTTCCTAACAGAATAGGATAGGTTCCTACAGTAGAACATGGACCTTGAGGTCCATCAAGAACAAGAAAATGTAAGTCTGTGCAAAAGAATCTTTCAGGCAAGTTAGACGTAGATTTCCCTCAGCTAGAGATACGTTTCAAGGCCTGTCAAAACTGAACCCTGTGATAATTTTGAAAAAGGTCCAATTTTCAGAGTTACCCGTTAGACACATTGCAGAAAACAATTTCATCACATTAGAAGAGCAGTACAGAAAAACAACTTTTGTTTATTTTAGAGAGGAACCACAATTTAAGAAAGATGGACCTCCCACAGAAAGTGAACTGTTTTGGATCGGTGTACTCCAGTGGCCGCTTTCTTTAATGAGCTGTTGAGCTGCAGCACCCCCTGTAAAAAAAGGACTGCATACTGCCTCTACTACATTATAATACATAATCCGGACAGACCAAAAAATTGAGGGTACACCGGAAAGGTTAAATTAAAAAATTATCCAACACCGTATTGCGAAAAGTGCTGCACACAATGACAGTTCAAGTGACCTTGATCTCTTGTAAGCGAATGCTTGTTATACACACAGCAAAGAGGCCAGCTGCAATGGGTTGAATTTATTTACTAGTGCTGCAACGGAACACAGCTCAAGTGCAATGAACTCTATAATTAAAGGGAAGTTACAATGAAAATTTTAAACACGAGAAATAGCAGCACACATATCTGTGTAACCTGGTTTGAGACTCAAGAAGCTGCTTCGACTGACAAGGATTACTCCTAGTTGCAGTAAACTTTTAAAATAACTTTTCAGAACTTGTTGACAAATTTTAGATGAGTTAAGACATTAATCATTTGTGTTTGGTTGATATTTTACATGGTGGTCACAATTTGCAAGTGTTAACTATAGTATTTTAAATGAATGAACAGTGCAGCACACCCAGTGACAACCCCCTGGAACCGCCACTGGTGTACTCCCACATAAGGAATTTAAATAGATCGCCGCATGTGCCTTTACGTGTGCATATTCTCAGTGAGTAATACCGTAGATGAGAGCATATTCTTTCTTGTACCATCATTTAAGGTTAAAGCAAGAAACAGAATGCAGCTGCTTCTGCTTGACTCATTTGTAAAAAATAGAGCCTAGCTGTTGTTTTCGAATAAATGTTGTAAGTACTTCACTGCATCGTCAAACACTATACTTCTGACTAGTGACGTACTAAGGGTGTATGGGGAGGCGGTGCGCCCTGAGTGACAGCAAAGATAAGGGTGTCATCGGCTACTATTATGAAAGTAATTACTGCTAAATGTGCACTTGTAAGTGTGTTTATGGGGGTAGGGGTGCAAAAAATAGGATCCTCCCTTGATGCTAAATGGACACATCTGCTTCTGGTAAAGAAAATGGCGAAGGCTCCAGCGGCGACGTCACTGATGACTTATATCAGTGTTTAGTTTTTTTCGTGAACGTGTTTGACTTTTATTCACAGTTTTCAACTGACAACTCTGCCTAGATCTGAGTTTTTTTTTTTTTTTTTTTTTTTTTTTTTTTTTTTTTTAATATCATTGTCATGTCGAGCTGTCATTTTTCCTTCATTTGTTGAAGAATGCCATCTTGATTAGAGTAACCATGCCTCCGGATTTGGCCGGCTTTTCACATGACAATGTAGCGTCTTGCCGGCTCTTTTTTTATTTTATTTTATTTTATTTTTTTTGTTTGTTTCAAAAAATAATGCTAGCATTGAGAGGCTTACTTTTTTCTTTCATGGACAGTCAGTAGACACAGGACAGAAACAAATTCACGAATGTATAAAATGGATATTACAACCTCAATACAATTATAAGAATGTTACATGTACAGACTTCCATGAGCATTTAGTTGGAGTGAAAAGTACAATGTTAAAGACTGAATATTTAGTGATGATGAAACAATAATGCTTGATGGAAACATTATTAAAACATGCATTTTATGAAGGCTATACATTTTAAAAAAAATTCGAAGTATTTCTATATATTTATCACGATTTTGTACATATATGTATTAAATTAGTGAAATTGGGACCTCAAGACGCAGCAATAGAGACCGCAGTCAGCGACTCATAGCTTGACTGCCTGCGTCAGGACCAGCGAACCAGAGCTGGTCAAGACCGCACTCCACCTCCACGTGGTGGTCCTGGAAACAGTCTGCAGCTGTGCAGGCTGGCTGAGCGAGTGTGGATCGAAATGGGAAGGCAAACCCGGTCCTAAAAAATGCCGTGCAGAAGTCGGATGTGTCGACCGAAAGGTGCAGATATCACAGCTACGTTGTAAACAGACACAACGCAACCACCGTCCTTTTCAGGGCGAACGAAGAAGAAGAAGAAATTAGTGAAATTAACGCGTCCTCCTTTGTATACTTGTTTTTTTTTCAGTAAAAGTGTCCTCCTTAGTCCTTTTTTAAGTAAAAAATAAGAAATGTCCTCTTTTAAAAAAATAAAAAAATTATATATATATATATATATATATATATATATAATATATATATATATATATATATATATATTATATATATATATATATATATATATATATTTTTTTTTTTTTCCATAACCAGCGGCACTTGGGCTTTCAGCCCTTCGGCCCAATGACATGTCATTGCGAGGCTGGGGAACCTGAGGACTTTCCTTCCAACCCGGACAGGAGCATCGCTCCTTCCCATCCACAGAGGGTTTATCACAGGAGCCGTTCAGGATATTCAGTCAAATCTCCGGTCGTAAACATTCCTTCAAACGCCGACGCCCGGGTTTGAACCATGAACACCTGGTCGCCAGTACAACGCCGAAGCCATTACACCAGCGCGGCTCCCATATATATATATATATATATATATATATATATATATATATATATATATATATATATATATATATATATATATATATATATATATATATATATATATATATATATATGGTCACCCTGAGATCAATTTACGGTTTTCGCCCACAGTAGCCGAAAAATAGCCTAAAGTAGCCTAAAACGCTTAAAGTAGTCTAGAGCGTCCAGACGTAGACCAAGATTAAAAACCTAGGAGAAGGGTTGTTTTGTAAGGTTTTGCAAGAAATGGAGAAAGGCAAACGGAGTCTACATCCCGAAGGAACAGAATTCCACAGACATCAGTCAGTTCAGGCCAATCTCACTACTCAATGTGGAAGGGAAGATATTCTTCTCAGTAATGGCGAAAAGACTCACTACATACCTCCTGGCAAATGGGTACATTGACACTACAATTCAGAAAGGAGGTATCCCAGGTACACCAGGATGTCTAGAGCATGCCGCAATGATCTGGGAAGCAATCCAAAAGGCAAAGTCTGACAGAACAAACCTCCATGTAATCTGGTTGGATCTAGCAAATGCTTATGGATCCGTTCTACACCAGATGTTGTGGCAGGCCCTAGAAATGTATCATGTTCCACAAGAGATTGCAGCAATGCTGAAGCTGTATTTCGCAGGGTTTTCTGTCAGATTTTCAACCAGAGATTACACAACGCAGTGGATTGGCCTTGAAGTTGGAATTGCGATGGGATGTACCATCTCTCCGATACTATTCGTCATGGCTATGCAGGTAATCCTCAATGCGGCTGAAGGAATGGCTATAGGCCCATAGCTCGGTGGAATGTGTCACATGCCACCGCTCAAAGCATTCATGGATGACACAACAATTCTGACATCAGATGAACATCAGGCCCGGAGGATGTTAGCACGCCTGGATGAACTAGTCAGCTGGTGCAGAATGAGCTTCAAACCCAAGAAGTCGAGAAGCCTATCAGTCAGGAAAGGGAAGATAGCAGAGGTCATATTCACGGTTTCCAGCCAAAGAATCCCTACTGTCATTGAGGAACCTGTTAAAAGTCTTGGCAGGGTGTACGATGTCTCTTTAAAAGACTCGAAGGCAGTGCAACAGACAATAGAAATGGCAGACAGAGGACTACAGATCATAGACCAAAGCAGACTCCTGGGAAAGTTCAAACTGTGGTGCCTCCAGTTCATGTTGATACCGAAGTTGCTGTGGCCACTGCTTATATATGAAATAAGCACAAGTACAGTGGAAGCTATAGAGCAGAAGGTCAACAAGTTCATGAGAAAATGGTTAAGGGTACCACCAGGTCTGTCAGATGTAGCACTTTACTGCAAAAAGTCAAAACTTCTGCTTCCCTTCAAGTCAGTTGTTGAAGAATACAAAGTTGGAAAAGCAAGGCTTGCAATGATGCTACGCGAGTCAGCTGATGACGTGGTTAAGTCCATTCAGCCCACACTGAAAACGGGAAGGAAGTGGAGAGTAGAAGAAGCTGTTGATGCTGCCCAAGAGTCACTCAAACTGAGAGAGGTAATCGGATACACACAAACGAATAGACGGGGATTTAGGCATGGTGACATCCGCTGGTGGTCCAAGGCATCAAGCAGGGAGTGCAGAGACATGGTAGTTCAGGAGATACGAGGAGCTGAGAATGATAAGAGGTTGCAAAAAGCAGTGCAGCAGTTCCAACAAGGCCAATGGACCACATGGGAAGGAGCTCTGCAGAGGTCCTTGACATGGAATGATATATGGCATATGGCACCTCTTAGGCTCAGCTTCGTGGTTAGATCAATGTATGACCTGCTGCCGTCGGCTACCAACCTTGTGAAATGGGGAAAGTCGGATGATGAGCAGTGCCCCCTGTGCCAGGGGAGGCAGACACTTGAACACGTGCTCTCAGCATGTAAGGTGGCATTAGGGCAAGGGCGATACACTTGGCGCCATAACAAAGTGCTAAATGAGCTTGCTGCAACAATAGATCAGGCAAGAATGAAAGCGAATAGCAAAGTCCTGCCAGACACCGCAAACACATACTTTCTGAGGGCAGGAAAGTCAGCACACCCCAAACCGAGTAAACCTGGTAGGAGTTTACCATCTCTTCTTGACTGTGCAAACGACTGGGAGATGGCGGTAGACCTACCTGGACGGGGGGCATATCCAGAGTGTATCAGAAAATCGCGGAGACGGCCGGATATAGTGCTTCATTCTGCAGCAACGCTTCAGGTCATACTGATTGAACTGACCGTGCCATTTGAATCCAGATTAGACGAGCAACATTCATTCAAAGCGGCCAAGTATAGCGATCTGGCCGCGGATCTGAGACACGATGGATTCTGTGCAAGGGTCATGGCGGTTGAAGTGGGCGCAAGAGGGCTTGTGGCTGCATCAGTGTATGATTTATTGAAACTGTTGGGGCTGAAAGGACAGTCTAGAACAAGGGCACTGAAGAGGCTTAGTGAAACTGCCGAAAAGGCATCAGGCTGGCTGTGGAACAACCGCAATGGACGATGGACATCGTAACAATAAACGCTGCGGTACAGAAACACCAAAATTTTTCTAAGTCCACAACGCTGAGTTTTTTTTTGGTGTACGAGTGAAAGAGATGCGACTCTGGGGCAACGGGCGATGTATACTATAGGGAGAGTGTCAGGTAAATTTCGGTGGCTTGCGGCGCGCAGCTCGTCGGCTGCGCGCTATTGTCTCAGTGTGCGACGGAACGAACGGAATAATTTGTCTTCTCTTTGTTACTTTCACAATTGCCTCTGCGCCTGGCGTTGTGGATTTAAAAGTTGCTACCATAAGTGAAATGGGTTCATTTTCGATACAAGACAACAGGAAGCTGAGACGCTTGGGAGTCATGACCCAAGTGGGCCCGCCCCCCTTAGAGTGTAAAGGAGTAATCGGGCCGAAACACTTGTCGGATGGGGGGACTGCTTCTGATGATCAGATTGCTTCCTGTTGTATCGCTCTGTAAAGAGTTTCCTATCATAGATTGATTATTTTTTTTAATTTATGGTGGCAACACTGCTGACGATACATATTTAACTCTTAAAGGCCGGAACGACGCTAGTAGCGTACATCCGCAAAACCCCTAGAAGCCGAAACGACGTTGGGAACGTCACTTTTGTTTTCCGTGAAATTTTTTCCGTATTTTCGTTATGACTCATGACTGAATACTATATGTAGAATATCACTAAAAATCCTTCGTATTCTAATTCTACATTCATTTATCTTTACTGTGATGTATAATATGTGTGTCTTTGTTGTGTAATAACTCAGAAACTTTAGAATTTATAAAGGTACTGCTTTAAGGTACAAAAATAATTCTGGCAAAACTCGTGAAAAAATTCCGGCCTGCAAGAGTTAAAATAAGGATATGACCATTGTTTATTTCTCTCAATGAAGAGTTTTCCGATTCTGTGTTACAACCGATTGTTGTGTATTTTACCAACTTGCATTAGCCCCAGAGATAATTGCCAATCGTGTTTTATAAATCTTTCATTCGAGGCAAAAGAGATTATGGAAGCATAATCTATGAATCTGCAGCGCATAGTCACAAGTTAAATTCGGTTAAATGAGAAGAAAAACTTCCCACTGTCCGCCATTTTTTCCTAAGGTTATTCACGCAGACAAGTGAGCGTATCACTTCGACGCAATGTAAAACACCCACTATTAAACTTTGCTAATTTGGCAAAATACTATTTTAGCGATTTCTTGTTTAGAGTTACTTCCTTAGACGATTTCTTGGACAAGCCACCTCAGTGTTCAATTCTAAGCATCTACGGATCTAGCTAAGTAAAGGTATGTTTTCAGGCACTCACAAGAAATAAACAAGTAGAAAACTAGACAACTGAAAAACAGACGTGAGTGACTTACCCAGGACCTTCCGTGTGACACCACCGCCTAGCTATGCAAGCAAATCACACTATCTTCCCTGCTATCTAGGCATCACCAAAAAATGATGCTTCATTGATGGATCATTAGTGCGAACTGCAACACATAACACCGGAAATTTACATAGGGCAGTCCAGCCAATTAATGATGCAATCACTTCTGTTGTTCCCCTATTATACAGTATAGGCCAGACGACACAAGACACAGACCTTAATACTGTGTCTAGTAAATGATAGAAGACTAAGAACAGTAAGTATAGAAAAGAGGGTAGGTTTTGGTAATGTATAAACATTTTAAAAACATAAAGAAGGGAAACATGAGGCATGTAAACAGCAAATAAATATTAGACAAGCATAAAAGTATGTTTCCCTTCCTTATGTGTTTAAAAGGTTTATATACATGCATACAAACCTTACGGCGTCATAGTATTGCAGCATGCAGGAAATCATTCTTCCCTTCTGTCAAAATACGATAGAATTCAGCACCAAGCCTTATGTACAGTTACAGGTGCAACCAGATGAACATTGAAGGTTGCTCTGGAGGTGACCTTAGGAGTCCTCACTTTGAAGAAAGAACTAAGACTAAATTCTTTAGCTTGTTCAAAAGATGATATCTCAATCTGTTGTGACCAGTGCGGAGTCTAAAGATTACCACTTGTTCTCTTCTGTTGAGCTGGTAGTATGTATATTTTGTGTGTCCTGGATGCTCTACATCCCATTTGTTTCTGTATCTGATTCTGATAAAACTCTTTGCCTTCTCGAAAGTTATGCTTGCAATAGGCTGAGGTAGATTTCCACCTTCCTTTGCCAGTCTGTTTAGCCTCTTCATTGCCGGTGATATTGCAATGAAATGGGCTGCATTGGATCACAACACTTTTGAAACGTTGACATAGTTTGTGAAGCACTATTCTGAGGTCATCCAGGTCTATATTATTTTGGTTTTTCAGCATTGCAATTACTTACTGTGCATTGATATTGAAAGTGACTTGTTTATCTGTGCTTTCCTCTGCCGTTATAACCTCTGCTTCAGTTTTCAAGGCCTCTGCTCTGAAGTTACTTGAGTGTTGCCATTGACAACTTATTCTGTGCACCAGTGCTTAAGGTCAGAAAGACACCTCTATCTCCATTTTCTGTTGCATTTGTTGCTGATCCATCTGTGTATGCATGAGTCTAGGTGTTACGTGGGAAATGTTTCTCTGTGTATTTTGTGGTAACTTTGATTTGCCACATTTACAATGATTTGATAGATGTGATGCCACTTTCCTGTATCGGCAGTTATTCATCTTATTTGGAATTGAAAACACTATATATCCTAATTATAACCCATCAGAGGTTGAAGGGATATTTCTCATCACCAGAATAAAAAAATAATAATAAAATAGGGAACTTAAAAATTCCCAGCAAAAAAGTAATTAGGCCGCCTACTCAGACTATAATTAAAAAAAGTTTATTTTAGTATAGAAGAATTTTAATATTCAGAATGTCTACAATAAAATAATATGAAAAACAGAATAACAATATTAGATTATGTACAGGATTGCGATTCACCCATATCAGTAGAAGAGGTGTTGAGAATAGACAGACTTAGAGAACTGCATGATATAGTAAAGCAGTATGCAACCAGAACCAAAAATAAAAATTAATATGTAAGGAATACTGAGGGTGTAGTGGGAAATTGAATGTATAATAAGGTTCTCATAATACATATTGATAATAACAAATAAATAGTGAACCAGGTTTCATCCCAAACACCCCACACTTCACCCCCTCCTATTTTTTTTTTACATGCACATGCACAACAAATGTAGCCTACATTAACTCTTTGCTTCCAAAATTATTACTTACACTGTGCCTCAATTGTGTGTGTGTGTTTTGGGTTTTTTTTTCCCAAAGAATTCTAAACAGCAGAATTTACCTTGTTTTTGTGTAAATTGTGTATGTGAACATACACTTATTATATATTAAACTGATGGGAAATTGATAGGGAGTAGAGATGTGCAGTGTTTCTCCATTAGTATTAACACAAGCATAATTGAAATTTATAAAAACACAATGCATGTAGTAAAAAACACACCAACAACATTAACAGTAGAATATGAACTTAATGAAGGCAGTTTATTGTTGCAGTCAATGAAATTTGCTTTCCTAGTCTTAGAACATCAAGGTAATTCATATATGGCCATACCTACAGCACAGTCTGGATAAGTAGAAATTACTGGGACCACCTAAAACAACTTCTGTTTATCAGGAGTTTGCTCAGAGCTGGACATTTTACAGTCAGAATAAAAGAGAAAGTAAAAAGTAATTATTTTTAACCTTTATTTACAACTGTTTCATCATTTGAGTAGCATTTTTCCACTTTTCAAAAGCAAATTAAAAGCATAAAGTATAGCATCATGTCCTTTGTACCTTAGATGCAAATACCAGAACATTTAAAACTACATATTTCTTAATGAAACACTGTGACAAATAAAAATCATAAAATATTGCTTTAATAATTTTAAAACAAGTCAAGTATAATAATACTCAGAAATATTTTGACAATTGTTTGTGGTTTTAAAAGTTTATCTCTAGCTTTGTCTTTCACCTATGGCTAGCCATTAACTGTAGCTTTAGGTCAAGTTCTGTTGGTTTTCCAATGGCCAGGCAATACCCACTCATCAGCTAAATGCAACATTCCTCATCTGTCCCATCACTTGATAATGGATTATGACTTTCAGCTCAATTCTCTTAATTGTCAACTATGTTTTTAAGTAAATGTGACACATTGATTTTCTCAGGAGACTTAGAATTTGTAGATACTTGGCTTGTCACATTTCTGTGGCAATTTAAAAAAAACCATAATCATGTGATTCATCACAAAACTATAATAAAAATGCCAAAGCATGTACACATGCTGTTTAACTTCACTCTGATTGCTAAAACAGTAACAGAAGTCACTGTATGGTTTTAAAATATAGACTAGATCAGTGGCAGGGAACCTATGTAATGTGAGGATCTACTTTAGAAACACTGAGCTCTCTAAAGATCTGCCTTGATACAATCATATCTGTTTCAGGTTCTAGAGTATTAAAAATGTTGAAGAAGTGCAGCATATAAGTTATTTGCATCTCTGCTGCAAAATCCTCTTACTGCAATTCTTTCAACAAGGCATTGAAAAATTGAAACTAAATTATATTTTACCAAATGATGATAACATCACTTCAAATAAAGGATCCCATTCTTATCTTATGCTGTTCATAAATAAAGTGAATTTTAATAAGGCTTCTCATAGGTTATCAATGGAAACAGAATAAGTACCTTTAATCCTGGTGAAATCAAGCTTTTGAATACCTTTGAGAAAGAGTAAGTCCTTAGTTTGCTATCATTTTTTTTTTAAATTTCTATCATGTAAAGATCTACCAAATCATCCCCTGTGACCTCCTTTATTTTTAAGTTTGGAGATAACTTTGAGGATTATGGTATGTTCACTGCTGGTGTGAAATGCATTAAACAGATGTGGGGATAGGGGAAGATAGTAACTGTGGGTCACAGAAATATTGAAAGTGAAAAAGGAAAGGAGAGAAATGAAGTAATGGAAAATGATAAAGTATTTATTTAAAAAAAACATATTTGTTTATGGCTAATGCAGTTGAATTAGGCCCTACAATTTGACAGTGATTATTGCTGTGAGGTAATGCTGCTTAGATATTGGTGTAAATATATGTAGAATGTCTTCATAGTCTTAAAATGAAGCCCATCATCTGCTATATTTCATTGCCTTTGTGACCGGTAGCTTGGGACTTTAAGAATCTTCTTCTTCTTCTTCTCGTTCGCTGTTGTTTAGAAATGTCTACACAAGAAGTCCGGTTCTCTGGATGTATGTTGCTGTGGTTTAATATGGACTTTAAGAATGAAAGAGAGTACAGAAAAATAGTTTAGGAAAGTTAAATAGAGTTGTTAATAGACTATATGTCTTTGTTAAGGGGAAGTGAAATGAGCAGAAGAGTGTTTTAGGGAAGGGAGGTAACTCCATAAATCCCCTTTTGGGAGATGTAGCTTGGTGTTTTGGTTTAGTATTTCATGTGAGTTCTCAATTATCTTGTAACTGATTTGCATAGTAATATTTTAGTAATAAGATTAAAGAAGATTGTATGGGTTTTGAGCGTAATCAGCAAAGGGAGAATACTTTAAATTACATCCCTTGAAAGGTTTTGGTGAGTGACCAAAATCAACATGCACGAGAACATGTTGCGAGGGTGAACACATTTTAGCAGAGAATGGCGGAATGTTAAATCAGGAATCTCTTATTGAATGCAAAGCACAGGCCAAAAAACAGATAGTAATCTTTACAGGTGCCCTCTCAGTAAAATCAGCGCTGAAGAGCCATCAAGCTAAAGGATTGAAAGATCTGGTAATCTCCCTTGAAAGACTGGCCAAATGCTTCAATAAGTGCACTATCCAGTGGGTAACAGCCCATTGCAACATACCAGGAAATGAGGAGGCAGACAAACTTGCTAAGGAAGGAGGTGCCTTACAACAAAATGATATAGAGACAACTTACGCAACAGCAAAGACTATTATAAAGGCTACATACAAGTCCACATGGGAAAGAGAGCACCCGGGCCATTTGAAAAATGATGCATATCATCAAATATACAGGAAAGAACAGGTCATCATTTTTCGGCTACGCACTGGACACAAATACAAAATTGGCGCAACAGATCTCTGCACCTGCGGTACCAGCCCGATGACAGTTGAACACCTGCTGCAGTACTGCCCAACCTACAGAAATGAACGGAGTAGCATATGGCAACAACCCACTTCTGTCAACAAAAATCTGTTTGGAGATGTTGGGAACCTTGAGTTGACTACTGCCTTTATTAGAGTCATAAATGTGGAGGTCTGAAAGCAAACGAGGAAGAAGAAGAAATCAGGAATAAGATTAAGTCAGTCTGATTTGGAACATGAAGTAGCAAAGTAACATAGGCCCAGCGAAAGTTATCGCTGTATTAAACTTTTGTGTAGTGGTGAACGCTAGCTTGGATGGTGCACTAGGGCAAATAGGCCACTGGAGGTGGTTGACTTCTGTGTTGGGCAGAAAACTATGTTGTTCAGCCATCAAGCCGTTCCATGTAGCCACTTTGATAGATGTAGGTGCAGGTTTCTGCTATGGTGTTTGGTTATTCATGGAGCAAGAAGGGCAGTGTTGCCTGTAGAGTAAATTTTGATGGTCAGCCCAAGGCAAGAATTTACAGGAATGTTAAAACTAGCAAATAAATATACAATCATGTAGAATAAGGTGAACTTTTATACAGCACAGAAGATAAGAGACTAGAGAATATTAGAAGTCAGAGACTTGGTATAAACTGTCAGCCCTAGTATTAGACCAGTCTAAATATAGATACCCCAAGCTCCTCGAACAGAGTCTAACCACTGACATAACAGTGGTAAAGCAAGAAGTAGTGACAGACGAAATAAAGAGAGAAAGGAAAAATGCCAGTATCATTTTGTACAGCAGTCATTATAGTAAACAGTTGCCACCAAGTGAAGGTCGGCCATCCAATGTTCGGTTGAATTTGACTCTTTATGTAAATAAAGCTTGTGTTGGTTTAGCTGATGTTAGCATGAAGTTGATACATCTGAATATAATTCATCATTATCATCCTATGTATTCATCAACAGAGTGGAGAATCATTAACTGGTAAAATTTAACTCTACATGATCTAACTGACTGCCAACTGTCGGGTAGTGAAATGAGCTATACGAAAATACAACCCTCTCTTAATTATTACACATCCGCTGTACAGCCACACCTTCAGGTTGAAAGAAATATGGAATCTAATGTCACACATCTAATTACAGAAATGAAGCAGGAAACAGACTATGAGGTATGTCAAATATTTCTGTCCCATGTAATTCCCCTGGGTCTCTGAAGAGACAAAGACAGACTAGGTCTACTACACTCTTGAGCATGTCGTACAAAGTGACTTGTGGGTGGGGCTGGCTACCTCATTATGTTAAACAAATTGTCACAGACACCACTACTGCAAGTGTATGTGAATGCTTGGTGCAGGCTTCTAGCAAGTGGTCCAGCTGTAATGGGGGCTGTATGCTCTGTTAGGAGCTCAAAAAGAAGATGAATGAAAATATTGACATTTGGAAGCTTTCAAGGGTGCATTCTTCTTCTTTGATCCTTAGCCCCAGACTGTCAAAGCAGTCAGTGGCCATCATGCCTGGTGGTGTCTTGTAGGGCAACAACAAATTGATTCCACTTTGCTCGGTCAGTGGCCATCCTTTGTACAGTGCCCCAACTCTGGTTCATTCTTTGCATCTCAGCCTTCACAGTCCTCCGCCAAGTTGTTTTTGGTTGGCCTCTCTTTCATTTTCCTTCAGGGGTCCATAGCATAGCTGTTCTTGTGATGGCATTGGGGTCTCTTCTGAAGACATGGCCAACCAAACTCCAGCGTCTGCCAGCTATGCTGGTATGCATGTCCTCTTGCTTGCTCCGAGTAAGCAGATCTTGGTTGGTGATGGTATTTGGCCAAAAAATTCAGAGAATTTTTCTTAGGCAGGTTGTGTGAAAAGAGGACAATTTCGACATTTCCTTCTCTGTAACTCTCCAGCATTCCGCACCATAGAGAAGAACAGAAAGCACACAGCTCTGATATAATCTTAATTCTGTGCTTGTGCTGTACTGAGAGGACTTCCAGATGTTGTTTAGACTATAAAGGTGTGCATGGTATAGTGTTAAATTTGTGAGAGAAAAAAAGAATGTTTTTGCAATATGCTGGACACGTAAAGAAATGATTTTGAACAATTTTACGTGATTATTTTCATAATTTATCTTGATCTATACTGGGAATTTGTTCACTAAAGTCTTAGTTAAACCTAATTATATGTATTTACTTAACAACTAAAGTTTGTGACTTGTAGGAAACTAAGTTTTTTTTTTTTTTAAATCAGACACCAAAGAATATTAAAACAAATGTCCCAATTGTAATTGTAGGAGAAAAACATGATTTAAGTTACTGGTTTTTTTCAATTTTACTAGTCAAATAATGGAAGTTAGCAGGTTCCGATTAAAATGCACGGGGGAGGGGGGGGAGGGGGGGGGGGGGGGTTTGTTTGTCTTTTCCTTGTGTATTTTCAGACCCATTTGCTGTGACCTCTCATCGAGTGTTTTCAATTTGTCCTGCATCTGATTATGGTAATGGGACAGAAGAGCCAAGTCATCAGCAAAATCCAAATCATCCAACTGCTTAGTCAGAGTCCACTGGATTCCATTTCTGTTATGTGTTGTCAGTGTTCTCATAACCCAGTCTTTTGCTAGTTAGAACAGAAATGGAGACAAGAGGCATCACAGAGATTCTTACTTACTTACTTACTTAGTCGTTCCCCTTCTACCGTGAGGTGTAGAAGTTTGGAAGAGAGAGCGCCAGACCATTCTATCAGCTGTCTTCTTCCTGGCCTGGTTCCATCACAGAGATTCTTACCAAACACAAATCAATGAAATTCCCACAAAACATTGTTATTGTTATAAAGAACTTACATCATTGCACTCCGGGCAAACCCATAGGTGCTCAGTCTCCATCAGTATAAGTTGAATGTGAATGCTAACTGTTTCTGTAGCTCACTGGTTGTAAACACAACAGATGCATCTTCTCATATGTCCATCTCTACTAGCTTTATGTTTGATGCCAAATTCCAACAGTCTTAACCTTGATGGCTCATCTACTGCAGTGTCATTCTCCAACAGGCAATCATTAATTGCTCTCAGTATATCTCTCTTATCCATATCTAATGTTCCCACTATGGGTGCTTTTGATGCTAATCTATCAGCTCTTTCATTACCACATAAACTAGCATGACCATGACAGTATATCCACACCAGCTCTTGTAGGCTTGAAGCATCAATGAATGTTTTCTGTTCATGATGCAACCAACCACTTTGAACCTTTCGAAGCATGGACTGAGAGTCGGACACAATGATAGCCTTTGTTAATGAAGTTTCTGTTATCCACCTTAAAGCTGCAGTATTAGCCTCGACCTCCATTCTCATGCTGGAAGTTATCTTGTAAGCCCCGCTATGTTCAGACCAGTACCCTAGCAGTGAAGCCTCAACCTGATTTCTCACCATGGATTACAGTCCTATTGGTATAGACAATGGCATCAAGAAAAAACATAAACAAAGATATCTGATCAAGTTATCCTATATGAAATTTACAGGAGTTCACAAATTACAGAGGAATAATGTTTATATCAAATACCAGCAGTAGGTTATCTGGTCAAGCTGCTTATGATTTACAAGAGCACGCAAATTACATTGGAACAATATTTCTATCTGTGCCATGAAACATATTAAACAGGATCATCTTTGAGAGATTAAAAGAGTCCATAGATAGACAGCTGAGAGATAAACAAACAGGTTTTAAGCAAAACAGATCCTGTGCAGACTAGACTGCCACATTGAGAATAATAGTGGACTAAAGTCTGAAATGAAACTTGCCTCTTTACATGGGTTTTTGTGGACTATGAAGATACACTTGACAGTGGGGACAGACAATCACTTCAGAAATTGGTGAGACATTATAGAGTCCCCCTGAAGATCATTAACTTAATAAAGAAAACATGAAGACACAATGTACAGAGCTCTTCATGGAGAAAGTTTTACAAAACTATTTCGGATAAGAGATGAAGTGTGACAGGGATGCTTCCTGTCACCATTTCTCTTCCTATTGGCTATAGATTGAATTATAAAAACATTGACCTCAACCAACAACTTTAGTCAACAGAAATGGTATCCAGTGACTAAACAACTTGATAATGTAGATTTATCAGATGGCCTCACTCTCCTGTCCCATAGCCATAATCAGATGCAAGACAATGAAAGTGCTTGGTGTGAGTTTACAGCAAGTAGGTTTGAATATACACAGGGAGAAAAGAAAGATAATGATAATAAATGCAGCAAATGATAACAGTATTGCTGTCACAGTGCTATTTCGCAGTGCATCTTTTAGTACAAAAAGTTAGCCTGGCAACACCAGGGATAGCAAAACCGGCCAGTCAGAAGACTACCGGAAGCCAGGAATCAGGCATGAAAGGAGTCAGTGAGATTCTAGCCAGTGTCCGAGCAGGACGTATATACTTTCCCTTTGCCAGCAAGTAGATGTGAAGTTCATGTTATCTCTCTCTCTCTCTTTGATCCATAACCGCCAGCCATCAAAGCAGTCAGTGGCCATCATGCCTGGTGGCACCCTGTAGGGCAGCAACAAATTGATTCCACTTTGCTCGGTTGGCGGCCATCCTTCGTACAGTGCCCCAACTCTTGTTCATTCATTGCATCTCAGCCTCCACAGTCCTCCGCTAAGTTGTTTTTGGTCGGCCTCTCTTTCATTTTCCTTCAGGGGTCCATAGCATAGCTGTTCTTGTGATATCATCGGGGTCTCTTCTGAGGACATGGCCAACCCAGCTCCAGCGTCTGCCAGCTATGATGGTGTGCATGACCTCTTGCTTGCTACGAGTAAGCAGATCTTGGTTAGTGATAGTATTCAGCCAAAAGATTAGGTGAATTTTTATTAGGCATGTTGTGTGAAAAGAGGACAATTTCGACATTTCCTTCTCTGTAACTCTCCAGCATTCCACACCATAGAGAAGCACAGAAAGCACACAGCTCTGATATAATCTTAATTTTGTGCTTGTGCTGTATTGGGAGGACTTCCAGATGATGTTTAGGCTAAAGAATGCTGTTATTGCCTTATTCATTCTGATGTTGATGTCTTTTCCTGCCCCGCCATCTGGTGTTACTATGCTTCCTAGGTATGTGAAGGTATCTGTCTGTACCAGTTGCTGATTCCTTACTGATATGGGCTCAGGGTTGCTTACATTGAGCGTCATGACCTCAGACTTCTTTAAATTTATATTCAAGCCCACCTGCTGGCTAAACTTATTAAGTCTATCTGTTTTTTCCTGGATGTGTTGATGTGAATGTGCTAGAAGTGCAGTGTCATCTGCATATTCCAGATCTTCCAATGTAGAAAATGTTTCTTATTCCTCTTGGACTGCCATCTGTTGTCTGGCGCATCACCCAGTCTATGACTGTTAAAAATAGAGTGGTTGTTAAGGGGCATCCCTGTCATACTCCTGTCTTCACCTCAAAGGTTAGGTTGCTCTGCCCAACACTACACATAAAGTTGGCATAGAGGCTTTTTTATGATTGACACTATGCAGCTTAGAATTCCATAAGCCCTCAGTATTTTCCATAAACTGTCCCTATGTATGCTGTCAAAAGCCTTTTCAAAATCAACGAAATTAATGTAAAGCTGTCTTTGCCATTCTGAGCACTGCTCTATAATGTTCCTGAGAGTGAATATATACAGTACCTTGGCAGTAATGTAGACCAAGTGGGATGGACTGACAGTGATATCAAAATAAGAATACAAAAAGCAAGGGGATCTTTCATTGCACTGGGAAATATGTGGAGAGCAAAAAAGTTAAGACCAGCAAAAAAAATCAAAATCTTTAGTTCAATGTGAAGTCAGTACAGCGTGACTTTGAAACCAGGAGAAAACAAAGACAACAACCAAAAAAGCTAGACTTTCATAAATGGGTGCTTGCATATAATAGAAAGATTGAAGTGGTATGACCAGATCACCTTGCAGAACAGATGACAAGAACCAAACAACTACCAGTGGCACAAGAGATGAGAAGAAGACACTGGGGATGGATAGAGCACACACTGAGAAAACCTGTTGATAGCAATACCAGGCAGTCCTTGTTCCATAGTCCCCAGGGAGAGAGAGGTAGAGGGAGACCAATGAACACATGGAGAAGAGAACTGGAGACAGACATGAGGAAGACATAGTAGGATGTGAGCTGAAGGCACAAGAAAGGAAGACAGCATACGTTTGTTGAAGGTCTATGCTTCTTGGAGAGCTGAAGCATGATGATGATGAATGTTACTATCAGTGTCATGGAAAATCTTTAACTGGATCATGATGAATGTTACTGGCAGTGTCAGGAAAAATCTGTAACTGGATCATGATGAATGTTACTATCAGTGTCAGGGAAAATCTTTAACTGGATCATGATGAATTTTACTGGCAGTGTCAGGAAAAATCTGTAACTGGATCATGATGAATGTTACTATCAGTGTCATGGAAAATCTTTAACTGGATCATGCTTGAGAGATTAAGAGTCCATAGGGTTAGTCTAGAATTGTCATTCCTTAATTGTTTTTCTGTCTTATTTTTATTTCCTTCATCACCTAAAGATTTACCGAGTCATCACCTATGATCTACTAATAAATTATGACTGACCATTTGCAAACTCCTGAACTAGATTAAAAGGAAGAATTTCTAAATTATTATTAATAACTTAATTCTTTTCTGTCATCATTGCTGCAGTACAGGTGTATAAACGAACCAACACTGTTAGCATTGCTCCTAAGAGTTAAAATCTTGTCTAACTGTCATTTACTCATATCTCTGGGCAATGAGAGTGAGTCAAGTGTGTTCTGTCATTTTTATTCTCATTTTCTTTTTTTAATTTGAGAAGTTATTTTAAGGTTAGGGTTTGTTAACTGCTAGTGTGAAAGGTATTAAACAGATGTAGGAACTGTGGGTCACTGAAATATTGGAAATGAGGGTGGGGAAAAAGGCAGAAATGGAAAGTGACAAATTGTTTATTGAAAAAAAAAAAAAAGCAAATCTCTATAACAAGGGTCCTCGACCTTTATGGCACCATAGGCACATTTTATATTAACTAATAGGGTGAAGAGCAAGAACGAATTTGTGGGACTCACTTATTGCTTACTTACTTAGTCATCCCTCGTCTACCATGAGGTATAGAGGTTTGAAGGAGGGAGCGCCATACTATACTATTGGCTGTCTTCTTTCTGGCCTGGTTCCAATCCAGTCATCAGTCATTCTGAGATTGTTTAATGTTCTCTCAGTGGAGTCATCCCTGTCTTTTAGTTTCCCATACTTGTCATGGTAGCCAATCTTCTTCCATTCTGCAGACAGGGCCTAATAATCGCAGTTGGGACTGTTCTACTTGAGTCTGCAGTGGCTAGGTTTTGAGGCCTAGCCATATCCTCTGGTTGCAGACCATATCTGTTCTTGTCACTTTACCATCTCCCTCAGATACCTCATTTCTAAGATTTGAATCTGGCTTTTTTGTGGATTGTAGTCATTGCCCATGACTCGCATCCATATGTCAAGACTGGAATATAGGTGGGGTGTTATAAAGCCATCTTCTTTCTTGCTTGCTAACTTTTGTTGAAAAATCCTTGGTTTATGGCCTGAAAAAGTCTCCCAGCTGCTGCTCTTCAGGTAGTTAACTCTTCTTTGATGTCTCACTTCCAGT
Organism: Oreohelix idahoensis; assembly: GCA_024509875.1. Classification (NCBI taxonomy): domain Eukaryota; kingdom Metazoa; phylum Mollusca; class Gastropoda; order Stylommatophora; family Oreohelicidae; genus Oreohelix; species Oreohelix idahoensis. Next base: position 29,287 of record JAMPIV010021928.1, read on the forward strand.
CTGTAACAGCTTTGAGGTAATTAAACTGGTTGACCTGCTCCAGGATCTGTTCTCCTAGCTTAGTCTGATGCCTTCTTTCCTCTTGTGATGTCACCATGGTTTTTGTTTTGGAGCTGCTGATGACCATCCATCTCATCTCCAGCTTTTCCTTCCAGACTTGCAGGTTGAATTGAAGATGTGCCTCTGATTTAGCAATCAGGGCAACATTGTCGGCTAATGCTAGCTCTGAAATACAGACCCATCTCATCTTCACGTACCCCACTGAATACTTGTTGGTCCTTTCCTTACATGTTTTGATGACATGGTCCATGAGGAGTTTGAAAAGATGAGGTGACAGGATATCACCTTGTCTTACACCAGTGGTGGTCCTGAACTCTTCTGACTTATGGTTTACCACCCTCACTCATTAAAAAAAGGTATATTTTTAAATACTATTATGTAGAGTATATAAAAGGCTGAGTAACACATTTAACAATACAGGTTGGTAACCCAGTGTTGTGGACAATGATTAAGTGGGATAGAGTATCTCCACTAATGTTGCAGGGTTCTTTACTAAACTTTAATGTTGAGAAGGTGGTGTGAATCTTCCCTTGTTGTATTAGTGAGTGGTCTGTAGTGCTTCTTGTTGTTTGGTGATGGCTTCTCTTGACGTGATGGTGTGTTAGGAGGTGTTGTGTGAAACTAGGCAATGCCCACAATATTACAGACTGCACAACACATTTGGAACACTGCACTTAGATAAAATGATCTTGGATGCCTGGCATAGATGACTTCTACAGTTTATTCATGTAACACAAGATACTTCATCATACGACACATTCCAAAACAGTTTACAAGATATACGTCAATGTTAGCCAGTATAATTGTTTGGCACTTCAGAAATCCTACTGATGATTTCTAGGAAAATATGTAATGAATTTTGTGTGGATAGCACACGTAAGACTGTCATCTTCTTGTAAATAACGTCTTGGCTACCTGAGCCTCTGTTCACGGGTGACTACACTCTCGTAGTTAATAGGTCGTCTCCAGACATGTCCCATACAATAAGAACCCATACTTTCAATGAAGATAATGTACTTCATTTATATTTAATTGTTCTCTAAAGGACATACATTCTGCAATCAGCCATCACTGGGTGAATTACACAGCTCCTACATTGAGCTTACATGTATTTATCAAACTCCAATAGAATTCTCACATTGAGATATACATAATAAATAATTATTCCACATACATGAATAGAATGGCAAGGGCCACACACACACACCTCCAGAGGGCAGAACGCCTCTAGCTCACTTAAAAAGACAATCACACTGACTGTCCCTTTGTTCTACCAACATTGTCAAAATAAATAAATGATCGTTGTGAACAGTCTTTAACGCATAGATTCATGAGCCGTCATGTCATGACTGTTTATGAACACTACTATGAGCCCTTCTCATCTGTGTTAAAACATCAACAACAATGGTATGTGGACATGTATTCAAAGTTGAGAAGTTGTTTTGAGGTGCAAAAACTTTGTTAACAAAATAAACAAAATATCCAAGCTACATCACACCCTGAAACAGTTCTCAACATCCAGAATCTGAAATGCTAGGGGAAGGCCATGTTTCGGTTTTCAAAATATCACTATAAGTAATCCAAAGTTGCCCAAAATATCACTCAAAGTAACCCCAAAAATTGCCCCACTTAAATTATGTAGTACAATTTATTTATCAGAAAAATTTTTTTTTTAAACTTCAAACATAAACTTTGTTAAATACCTGCACATGTACATTCAATGTTCTAATCACTGTCATCAGCTTGGTGTCAGACATCTGTTGATGGTCCAGAACAGGATTTCCAGCTCATAAATAGGCAGTAAGATGGCCTTACTGTAGATTTTACCCAGTGTCATCTGTCTCATTAACAATGGTTTCTGTCTAAGCAGTCTTTCTTTAATTCCATAAACTGTCAAAACATCTTCATTTTTTCCTCTGTGCAAAGTTTTCTGGTCTGACATTTGGTATTTGGTCATCACTGTCTGTGTAAAACTTTGGCAACTTGACTGCATTTCTTTATGTCATATGCTGTGATAGTTCCTACTCCATATTCTTCAGTAAGATGACACTCAGAGACACCACGATCAAGCTTCTGAAATAACTCTACCTTATGCGCTTTCAATAATGACAAATGCTTTCTTTTCTTATTCCCATGGCTACCCACAGGAGTATCTGCAGCTCTTTTCAAAATTTTCACATTGAAATTAAACTCAGGAAGTTTAAGTCACAAAATTAGCTCACAAATATCCACACTCAAAATGACTAAATAAGCTCAGAAATATTCACACATATGGTTGGAAGTGGTAACTAGACACAACTAAATATCTGTGTTTGAAAATTTATATCACATTATAGCCCATACATCAGCTTATACTGCACTTGCACTTCACAAGGACAAAATGTGATAAACCGAAAATTGTGTGTGTGTGCATGTGTGTGTGTGTGTGTGTGTGTGTGTCCAGTTTCCTGCATACCAGTTAAAAATAATAGTAATAAAACTTTTTTTTTTTTTTGGAAACTTAAATTAGCCCAAAAGTCATCCAAAAAAAACTTTTCAGTTTTTGGTATATCTTGGTTTTTGGATATTTGGATTATGGGTTACACACCTGTATAAGAAATAATTAGGGTTAAAAAAAACAAAATTGATTTTAAATTATTTGAGTCAAAACAAATTAGTATTTAGTACGATCTTTGGCACAGTATGTCACTGACAAACTATTTATATAATCATCCATATTAGCATCAGTGATCTTTTTAAAAATTGACTTTTTTGGTCAACATTATTCCAGAAATTAATTACTTACTTAGTCGTTCCCCTTCTACCGTGAGGTGCAGAGGTTTGGAAGAGAGAGCGCCAGACTATCCTATCGGCTTTCTTCCTCCTGGCCTCGTTCCATTCTAGTCCTCTGTCCTTCAAAGATTGTCTAATGTTGTCCTCCCATATTAGCATCAGTGATCCACTGTGATCTTTTTAAAAATTGACTTTTTAGGTCGAAATTATTCCAGAAATTCATTATCATATAAATGAGATTTGAAAACAACATCATTCTGAAAGTCCAAAATCTTTAACTCAAGTTCTTCTGTAGTAGCTTCCTTGAGCAGCCATTTTTGTATATGGGTAAATGACAGAAAAATTACAGGGATGATTTTTATTAAGAAATAATATACAAGTTTATGGCTATTGCAGTTGCATTAGGCCTCACTATTTAACAACGATTATTGCTTGGTGTTGATGGTATTCAGGTGTTAGTATAATATATTTTTATTATAACTTTATTTTCTTAATGTGATACCTACAGTAGTACATCTACTACAGTTGATTGCTTTCAGGCTGGAAGAAATGTGGAAGCTAATGTCACAAGTCTGTTTGCAGAAATAAAGCAGGAAACAGATGTTAAGGTATGTACACTATTTGTAACATTGTTTGGAAGTTTTAATAATATTGTGGCTTTTAAGGATGTATGGTATGCTGTTAATGCTCAGAGAAGAAAGATTTATATTGCAATATGCTGCACCCATTAAGAGTTGATTTTGGACAGTTTTAAGTGATCTTTTTCAGAATTGATGGTGGTCTGTACAAGGTATTTATTAATCTAAAATTCTAGCTTAATTATAAATAGTTAACTAAAGTTTATGACTTGTAAGAGAAACACCAGACCTAGGGCTCTTTTATATTTGGACATATAATATAACCGACTAGGTTGAATGGGACATGCCTTGCCATAACAAGGCAAAACTTTATTTTTTTTTAAATGACTTGTAAGAAACTCAGTGTTTACAAGGCACCAAAGAATATTAAAACAATTGACTCAAATGTAAATGTTGGTGAAAAACAGGAATTGAATTGTAGGTGTTTCTTTTTTATTTTACTGATCACATATTGAAGGTTAGGAGGTTTCACTAAAGCCTAGAAAGGGAGGGGGGATTGGGGCAACTGCCTATAAAACATCTTTATAACATTGGGACTTGACAGGAGGCAAGATTGAGGTGCTTTACACTTTCCCCTCTCTACTGCTGTTCGGATTAGACTTGTCCGTCAAGGATTAATGGAGATTCTTACCATATACCCTGCCATCAATGGTACCTATACCTTGTAGCGGTATGGCAGCTTGTGTATCCTGACAATCCCCAGAGCTATGCCAGTGGGAGATTTTCTCCTGGTAGGTTCAACCAAGCTGGACTGGTCTGCATGGGTAGGGGTCAGACAAAAGCTGGTACTCTGGTCCTCCAGGTTGGGGATTTTAGCACAGGGCTGACACCCCTGTCTATGTAAAAAATTGCACATGTTACGGAAACAACAATAAATGGAAAAACTTTACTGCGGGATGGACATCCAGAGTCTCAGGCTTATATGACTGATAGTGGTGAAAGCTGAAAGGAAGCCACTGGCATGAAAATGGATGCCCCGACTGCAAAACACAAACCAGAATTGGTTTTGGAACGTCAGAACAATGAATGAGGCAGGAAAGCTGAGTCAAATCACAGCAGAGATGAGGAACTACAAGATACATATCCTGGGAATAAGCGAGAGCAGATGGACAGGTAAGGGGAGAATAAAAACAGCGACAGGGGAAACAGTACTTTATTCTGGCAGAGAGGATGGTCAGCACAACGAAGGTGTAGCCATTATCCTGAAGAAAGGAATGGAAAGGTCTTTACAGGAATGGAGACCCATCAACAACAGACTGATAAGAGCAAGACTGAGAGGGAGGTTCACCAACACCACAATTATACAATGCTATGCACTGTTGTGGTTTTTGATGTTATTGTATGATTGTTATGTTACCTAGTGTACTGGATGAGGTCAGCTGTGAAGGCTCCTGCGATAAAAGTTTCTGTGAGTTACAGAAGGCCCTTCTGCTACCACTTACGACCTCAAACAGACCTATTCTGCTATAATGAATGTTAGCTACGTTAAAAGTCTAGGGTACTGAAATGTAATGTGTAGGTAATAAAATACACAGACACACACATGTAAATTCTAAGTCTAATAATGATACTAATAATCTCTATGATACACTGAACTAACACTGGCTGTTATAGTTTAAGTTTGAAAATTTTTTTAATTTATTAATCCTGAACCAATTGTTTCTTTTGGTCAGAACATGTGAAATAATATGTATTTATCAATAAAATGCATAAATATATTGCAAAATCAAATGAAATTTTTGTACTTATGTATATTATTACAATGGTTAATATTAATAATATCTACACTGTCCTGGGAAAACTAGCACTGGATGTTTAGTTGGGGTGGCGTCATCATGCCCAATCTATGCTTACAAAGTTCAGTTTCCTTGACAGATGGACTGATGTTAATGTTTTTATACAAGATTTTATTTCTTTATGGATGGTGGACCCTGTTGATGAATTTTCAGCAGGCCAGGTTGCACTTAACTGGCCTGTGACGATGTAGTATGGGATTCTTGTGGCCCACTCCTCTCAGTAGCTGGAGTAAAATGTTAGGCTGCACAGACACCCGCTCTTGTACTCCTACAAGAGCATCTGACACAATCGTAGTGCCAGATCAGAAACTCTGAAACCAAAATTTGTGCCATGTGTCAACATTCTGTTTACTGCGCCACTCTTACACACAACACCACAAAACAACAGTACATAGATCGGGTCAGATCTCTCTGACCAACTTAGCACATCTTACCCAGTTGTTATCAAATAGTACCAGTTTCCCAAGACTGCATTGCATCCGAAATATGTTCAATAGTTTCCTCCTCCATTCAATAAGGTGGGTGTTATGTTCCCACTGATCTCAATTATAGATCCGCCTTCCATAGTCTTAGATAGGTTTTCATATATTATGTGTTTGTCTCTAGGCCCTGGCTGTCGCTGGGGACCTAGAATAAGCACTCCCTTGTCGTAATCATTTTTCATGGTATGGCAGTATCAATCACTCAAAATATTAAAATAACCAAGATAAATGCTTTTTTCCTTACCACAATTCAGAATTGAGAACACAGTTACTTAGTACTAGCAAAACTCAGCTGAGCTGCTGGCTAGATTAGGGCGTCCCACTGATTTTTATTTAGTAATTCCTGGAAATCACCTCTAGCAGTAACGTACTGTGTCAATGGACAGTCTTCTTTAAAAATGGCACAAGCGTGCGTCTCTCATTCAATAATATAAATGTTTTTGTCCAATCAGCGGACTTCCCCTCTAACTTTTTCAAATATTCAAACTAAAAGTCAAATTTCAGTCCAGTCTCAGTCTAGTATGTAGTATTTTTTCCCAAAATTACACTTGTTTTTTGGACTAACTACATGAAAAAACTACACAAATCTGCCCCACTAAGTTATTTTTAGCTACTATCCTCCGACTTTGCCCCCTCGTTCAATTGCAGTTTGGGTTTATGCGTTTTGCTCAAGGACGCGTCAAAATGTAACTTTAGTGAAATATGCACAAAAAACTGTTCGCTAGTCTGATTTGAACAATACAGTCTTTCGTCAATATCTTCCGTGTTATCTGTCCGTCTGTGTAATTAAAAGTATATTATTTCTCTGCTCAAGATGGGCTATCAAACTAGCTAGGTTTTATTTTCATAACTTTATTATTAAAGAAAAACCTACTTTTCTCAAGGTTAGTTTTTGAAATTTGTTATTTGAACCTTCGTCCACGCGTTTGCTGCTATATTCAAATAAAACAACCAAGTACCGTAAAACGTCCAAGATACGACTGTTTCTAACAAGAGCTAAGGTCGTTTTCCTACCAATTCCTTACATTGTGTCAACTAGTGGCGTGAATTTTTTTCCTTTAAACTACAAATTGCGTCTTTTTGCCTTTTAGATTCAAACACGTGTTCAGACCGTCATAATTTTTTTTTTCTTTTATCTCCATTTCCCTCCCGTCTAAAAGGGTAAACCGTTTAGTCTGCATGTCCCAACTAGTTAGTTTCAATGGCGGTGGAAAGCGCTGGCGTAGGTGAAGAAGCCTCGGCATATCTTGCCTATATTTTTATCCCTACGTGTTATTTTACCCATTATCCTTATAATTGGAGATATTTTAACGTTGTATCACTGTAATATCACCACATGCACCAACAAATGACAGTGATGAAGAGATCAAGGACGAGTTCTATCAACAGGTACAAAACGAAATGGAAACTACACCCAATATGATCTCATTGTAGTAATGGGAGACCTAAATGCAAAAGTGGGAGCAAACAATAATTATAATAAAAGGGTAATGGGGAAATGCGGCAGTGGATCAGCAAATGAGAATGGGGACAAATTAATAAGCTTCTGCGGTATTAACAACCTGGTCATTGGAGGAACACTTTTTCCACACAAGGAAGTGCACAAGTTAACATGGGAATCACCAAACGGACGAGACAGAAACCAGATAGATCACATAATGATCAATGGCAGATGGAGACATGCACTACAAGACGTGAAAGTAAGAAGAGGTGCATATGTGGGAAGTGATCATCACCTAGTAGTAGCAAGACTGAAAGTGAAACTCAGAGCTGCTGGACCAGTTGCAAACAAACAGAAAAGATACAATATCACGAAACTGAAGGATCCCAGATGATGTTGACCAGAGATTCAACACCATCTCGACAATATAAAAGGAAAGCAGCAAGTCATGCTTCAGTTTCCAGGAAAGAAAGAGCCAAGACTGGATAACACCAGATACGCTAAACACCATAGCAAAGAGAAAGGAAATGAAAAGAAAGAAAACAGAAGCTAAGTCTCCCAGGTTAAAGGTAATATATAGTGAACAGTACAATCAGCTGGACAAGGAAGTTAAATGTCAAACTCGTGCTAACAAAAGGACATTTCTGGATGACCTTGCAAGACAGGCAGAAGAGGCAGCACTGAGAAATGAACAAAGCACAGTATACAAAATAACTAAAATCATCAGTGGAAAACGAGATGCAAACAACATTACTTTAGTAAAAGATAAGCACGGAAATCTCATCACAACAGTAGAGGGACAGGAAACAAGATGGGTAGAGCATTTCACAGAAACTCTGAATAAGGAACCACCAGAGACACAACTGAATGTTCCTGAGTCTGAAAATGATCTAGATGTTAATACAGCCATCCCACAAAAAGAAGAAATCATCACAGCAATCAAAGGGTTAAAGAATGGAAAAGGTCCTGGTCATGACAACTTAAATGCAGAGCTATTTAAGACAGACCCACAGCTAGCAGCAGAACTATTAGAACCACTGTTTGCACAAGTCTGGAAAACAGGGACAACACCAACCGAGTGGAGAAAAGGAATAATTGTCAAATAGCCCAAGAAGGGAGATCTTGCAGACTGCAACAATTAGAGAGCAATAACTCTTCTCTCAGTTCCCAGCAAAATACTAGGCAGGATAATTATACAGAGAATCTCAAAAGCAGTAGACCACAAACTGAGGAAAGAACAAGCAGGATTTAGAAAGAACAGAAGATGTGTAGATCATATATTTACCCTCAGGAACATTATAGAGCTGTGCTCAGAATGGCAAAGACAGTTGTACATTAATTTCGTTGACTTTGAAAAGGCTTTTGACAGTATACATAGACACAGTTTATGAAAAATACTGAGGGTTTATGGAATTCCAAGCTGCATAGTGTCAATCATAAAAAGCCTTTATGCCAACTTTACGTGTAGCATTGGGCAGAGCAACCTAACCTTTGAAGTGAAGACAGGAGTATGACAGGGATGCCCCTTATCAACCACTCTATTTTTAAATGTCATAGACTGGGTGATGCACCAGACAACAGAGGGCAATCCAAGAGGAATAAGATGGACTACATTTCTACATTGGGAGATCTGGAATATGCAGATGACATTGCACTGCTATCACATTCACATCAACACATCCAGGAAAAAACGGATAGACTTAATAAGTATAGCCAGCAGGTGGGCTTGAACATCAACCTAAAGAAGACAGAGGTCATGACGCTCAATGTGAGCAACACTGAGCCCATATCAGTAAGAAATCAGCAACTGGAACAGACAGATGCCTTCACATACCTAGGATGCATAGTAACACCAGACGGCGGAGTAAGCAAAGACATCAACAACAGAATGAACAAAGCAAAAACAGCCTTTTTTAGTCTAAACAACATCTGGAAGTCCTCTCAGAACAGCACAAGCACAAAATTAAGATTATATCAGAGCTGTGTGCTTTCTGTGCTTCTCTATGGTGTGGAGAGCTGGAGAGTTACAGAGAAGGAAATGTCAAAATTGTCCTCTTTTCACACAACCTGCCTAAGAAAAATTCACTGAACCTTTTGACCGAATACCATCACCAACCAAGATCTGCTTACTTAGAGCAAGCAAGAGGACATGCACACCATCATAGCTGGCAGACGCTGGAGCTGAGTTGGCCATGTCCTCAGAAAAGACCCCGATGCCATCACAAGAACAGCTATGCTATGGACCCCTGAAGGAAAACGAAAGAGAGACCGACCAAAAACAACCTGGCGGAGGACTGTGGAGGCTGAGATGCAAAGAATGAACCAGAGTTGGGGCACTGTACGAAGGATGGCCGCTGACCGAGCAAAATGGAATCAATTTGTTGTTGCCCTACAAGATGCCACCAGGCGTAATGGCCACTGACTGCTTTGACGGTCGGCGGCTAAGGATCAAAGAAGAAGATTACCATATACCAAAGTAACTTTAAATGTCAGGATGCTTTTCCGGGATGGACAATTATTTTTAAAAAATTGAGGGGAATAAAATAAAATGTAAATGTATTAGGATTATATGAAATGTGATATACTAGAGCAGGTTAATTTTATTCTGACAGCCACATAATAATTTATTCTGTATGAAATAAACAAGAAAGAAGGATCAGTTAAATTTTAGTTGCTGAAAGAGCAAGAACTTAAAAGGGATTTTGAGCAATATCAAATGAGTTAACTTAAATGGCTGATTAGTACTAATTTCATACAACTATACACACCAACAAAAGTGGGTAATAGAGACAAACATGTGCACATTCTATAACGAATGTGGTGTGGCTATGCCCAGTGCAGATCTCATGAGACAGCTTTGCATTTGAAGCCTGTGGGAAAGTTAGTAATGAAAAAAGTGGAAGTAGTGACAAGGCAAAGAAACAAGTTAAAGAGGTGGCAAACATGTGGTATGCAAGTACACACCATATGATAACAGGAAACACAAGGTTTCTAACAATATGCAAGGTGTTGTGTAACCCTGAAAGCTTATATTTTATGATTCTGTTAAGATGGGCTGACATACAGATTCACACAACATAGATTGAGGGAATAAATCAAGCCAGGACAATCCAAGGTTTCTTGTTCTTCCTCATTCATCCTGAAAAGGACATTGGGTGCGTTGCGTCCATTTACAGCAAAGCTGCGATACTTGTGCCTTTTGGCCGAAACGTCCGACTTCAGTACATCATGTTTTGGGACTGGCTTAGCCTTCCCTCTTTGATCCCTACTCACTCAACCAGACTGCAGTGAAGCAGCCTGTTTCCAGGACCACCACTTGGAAGTGGAGTAGGGTCTTGGTCAGCTCTGGTTCACTGACCCTGACGCAGGCAGTCTAGCTATGGGTCACTGACTGCATTCTTCAGTTGACGTGTCTTAGGTCCCTAATCCTTAATTTGACATAACAAATCCAACAGAAAATATTTTCAGAGCATTTCAGGCATTACTTCTGACATCATATATCCAGTATCTTCTTTCATGACCCTAGTTACTTGTACTGCACATATTTCCATTATTGTTCCTGGTTTCATAAACAGCAGTTACATTGTCACAGCCTGAAATTTGACTAATTATCTCACTGATAAATGAGAGGCCAGCCTGCTTTGGGATTTCACACTCTTGAACGTTATAAATAAAGTACGCATAAAACAGACATCTTGTCCTTCTACTGACTTGGCCAACTTTGGCCATCTCCATCATCATCATCCTTCCCAGTGCTTTTTACTTCTTTTATAAAGCCTGCACAACAATAATTTGGAAGAACCCTCTATCGGAGAAACCCAATTTCTTCAATGATCATCCACTGCTAACACAAGGCACATTTGGTTAAGTGAAACCCATTAAAAAACAATGTTTATAATGAAATCAGCTACTGAGCCATGAAAACTATGCTGATATCAGAGATGTAGAAAGCTACTAGATTACAGACATTGTCCTATAAAAGAGACACAAAAAGCATGATCCAGATGGGAAAGTACAACAGTATGCCAATGCACCCAATGAAGGCAAGACTAGATGATCTGGGATTGTGATGTCTAAAATGTAGTAGCTTTGTCCATCAGGGAAAAAGACTTAAAGGACAGCATCAGGAACACCTATCCATGAAGACAACACCACTGAAGCCCACCTTATATCCTGTACCATGGGAACAGGCCAGCGGTACCCTCCAAATTAATACATCAATCAGTGGTCTCACAATTGGATATTTTCTTCTTCGTTCGTCCTGAAAAGGACGTTGGTTGCTTTGTGTCCATTTACAGCAAAGCTGCAATATTTGTGCCTTTCGACCAACACATCCGACTTAAGCACGGCATTTTTTTATATAAGTATATTGGAAAATAACAAAATCATTGGAGAACAAGCTGAATACATTCGAGAACAAATGTCTTAGAAAACTCATGAACATCAGTTGGAAAGAATTTAAGACTAATCGACAAATAAGAGAAGACTCTAGGCAGAAATATGTCTCCAACTATATAAGGAAAAGACGATGGTCATATATCGGTCATGTCCTACGAATGCAAAACAACAGAATACCACTACAGGCGCTCACTTGGGTTCCTGAGGGTAAGAGGAAAAAAGGAAGACCAAAAGAAACACTCAGAAGAACAATAATAAGAGAAGGAAGAACGTTGGGCCTAAATAATGTGCAAGAGCTAAGAGGAGTGGCGTCACAACGAACAACCTGGAGAGCACTGGTTTCTGCCTTTGTCGTGGAATATTCTAATCCACATATATAAATTATTAGGTAAATATGAAGCCTAACAAATAAAATTAATAAAGAGAACAGCAATGGAAAAATAACAGTGCTGTCACAAAGAATGTACTCGAAATCCCCCTTGTTTTCTGCTTCGTCTGCAAATTGTAACGCTTTCACGTTGATAGTAAAGCTTACTGTATTATTACCCGCTTTCTTCAATGAAACGTGTGCTGTATTTCTTGGAAAAAACATTGGGAGGCCCTGCGTAATGACCTAAATTAATCCTAACATTAATTATACTGCGTTACCAAAACGAACGAACAGATAGACTCAAGTAGAAAGAGAGAGAGAGGGGCGAATGAAATCGGGAACGCATGCAAAATTAAACACGCGTCGCGCGATACACAATTACTACTATCACGCGTGTAAGGCCATGCACTAACTTTTTTTTAGACGGACAGTGATAAAATACATTACCCATCCCAGAGTTAGGTTTATAAATCCTGAAATACTCTTATTAGGAAAGATGACAATAGATGGGTTTACGTTTGAAAACATTACAGTACCCAGACAGCACATCTTCGAAACAGGAGGTAGAGAATGCATATTTTGAACGCAGCCACGTAGCTCTTTTAAATTTGTATAATTGGGTTCCTTGGGGCTTGCTGACAAAGAATATGTAAAACGTTACGCAAATAGTCCAGGAATTAATAAATTATACCCAAAATAAAATAGTGAGGATGCCTGACAACATGAAATCATTTCTGCTCATAAAATTTTTTTATAACGTGTTTGAAAAAACCTCACGTTACAGAAATAGCCTACCATGTAAACTCCAAATTGATTGGAGCGCAACAAATGAAAGACTAACCACGATTGGTCGGGCTATAAATACTATCTTTCGTTGTTAGGGGAGACGGGGAAGGTAACATTTTTTCAAACACTTGTCGAAACGGGGCCTCATTGGCTAGACTCGCTGATATAATCACTTAGGAGCGTTAGTTCGAAACCACTTGTTTAAATAAGCTTGATAAAGCATCAGTGCGTTGAAGCCAGCTCATATTTTTGCTAAATAAAAGCCTGGAACATAAGCAGATGGGAATTTGTGCCAGTTTGTGCCAGAATTCATTGCTAATCAACGTATCTGTGTTTATTCTATGAATTGTGGTAAGCTTGAACCATTCAGTATCTTTTAATGAAAATTGAATGTGAATTGTTAATTTATGCCTGTATATATATGTGTAGTTCAGTGGCAAATAGGAGATAAAGCCTATAATGCTCCAGCCTGAACAGAGGGTGTCGTAGGAAAGTAAAACGGCATGGAATGGCCAAACAGTACACTGACACCTAGATGATTGACTAGAAAGAAATAATGCTGGAATTGCAGAGGCGTAGTAACCATTAAGGAGGTTAATGCTGGTATAAAGTACTTCAGAATGAAGCTGATAGTTGGCCTAACGCTCTGAACTCAATGTTTGTGCTGTGTTGTGATCAGTGTAAAAAGAGAGTATAAGTTAGTTATGAAGTAGAAGGTACATCCTTCTTGATTTCAGGGACAGTGGTCTTGATGGTATTGAGCAGTACCTGGTCAGAGCTTTGCTGAATCCAGAGTAGGACAGCATACTCCTTGGTTCATTTAGCTATCAGTGAGGTGTCTCCAGAGCCCAGGGGAGAAATCGAGCAGAGGAGTCTCTTCCTGCCGCCATCACGCAAGATAAGCTGATGTGGCCAGCTGAGCTCAAAATTATGTACCCCCATCTTGAAATGACTTTATAAAAATAACATTCAGAGGGGAATTAAATTGTCTTAATATCAGGAACTGAGAACATCTCCAATACTAGTCCCAAAAGACAAACTATTGAAGTCATGATGACAAATACCAACAGAGCTTGAACAAAACAAAACCAGTATTACCTCAAATTACCACTACACAACTGACACACATAGGATAATTTTAATAATATATGTCACTACAATATTCATATTGATACATTCTGTACATAACTTGTAATTAAAATTGATTGTGATTCCTGGTTCCTTTGTATTTGAATCAGGACACATATACCTTTATGATAGCAATGAATACATATTGTTATTTGAAAAGTTATCAGTGACTCCTTTAAGATATTCTCATAGAGTGTTATATGTATGTGAGTGTCACAGTGTTGTTAAGAGTAGTGGATTAAATTAAATTGTTTATCTGTCTGTTGTTGTGACTTACACTTCATCATACACATACCCTAGACACAAAACGTAGCATCACACTATTCCAGAATAATTCTGACTGAGATATATAGATATGTGGTAGCAAGTAAGGTTATCTATAATACACTACTCTTAATAGATATAGATACCTTCACAGCTGATCTCAGTCAGTACACTAAGTCCCCTATAAATATTTATAACATCCCACTTCACCACATATATTGGGGTCTCGCTCTTGGGATTTTGAATCTTTCACTATTAAAAATATTGGGGGTAATTCACTTCAGGGAATATAAGAATTAAAAGGTATCCTTGGGTGGAATTAAATAAGGTTGAGCTCACGGTGCCTGTGTTGTCCATTAGAGATTGAATTGTTGGTTAGACATTGTATAAATTTACCTGATAGACAATGGCGGACCTGGCCAAATTTCGATCTGCTGCGGTTCAGACTGCAAAAGAGTTAGGATTAGATGGGCAAGTTATGGTTGCCTATGTCACGACGGAATGTGACAAATTTATTGAACGCGAAGAAAGAAGGTTTGAAGCCGAAAGAAAGTTAGAGGCTGACAAGGAAATTAAGAAGTTACAGTTTGAGGCTGAGGCTGAGACTAAGAGGTTGCAGATTGAGGCTGAGGCTAAGAAATTGGAAGCAGAAAGAGAAGACAAAAGATTAGCTGCAGAAAGAGAAGAGAAGAAATTAGCTGCAGAAAGGGAAGCCGAGGAAAGAAGACAGGCTGCAGAAAGGGAAGAGAAGAGATTAGCTGCAGAAAGGGAAGCAGAAAAGGAGGAGAAGAGATTACAAAGGGAACATGAGTTACGACTAAGGGAGTTTGAGTTTCAAGGCCATGCTCCTGAAAATGGTGCCAGCCCCTTTGCCTCTGATGCTACGGTTACTCAGGGAGCCTCAATCTCAGCTATGAATTTTCATTTAGATCATTTTGTTGAGAAAGACGATGATATTGAGAGCTATATAAATAGGTATGAACTATTAGCTACCACGTATGGGTTAGAGAGAGAAAGGTGGAGCTTAAAGTTATCTCAGGGACTTCGTGGGGCAGCTTATGAAGTTTTTGCAAAAATGAGCAGAGGTGATCAGGAAAATTATGACATGCTAAAGCAGGCTCTTTTGTTAAGGTATGAAAAGAATGCAGAATTTTATAGGAAAAAATTTAGGAATGCTAAACTACTGTCAGGTGAAACCTATCACCAGTTCTCTGCACGAATAGAGACATACTTGGAGAAATGGACTTCTCTGGGGAAAACCCAAGATCTTAAGGAAATGGTCCTTATAGAGCAACTAAGAGAGTCCATGGCTCCAGACCTGAGAAAGTTTCTCATGGAACAAGGTGCAGAGAGGCTGGGTGAGTTGCTAAATGTTGCTGAAAGGTATCAAGCAGCTCAAGCAGAGGTAACAGGTAATAAAAAGAAACAAGTGGATAACTTTAGGGCACCACAGAACTTTAATAAATTTGATCCTAGGGATCAAAATAAAGGTAAGCACCAATTTGATAGGCCACGGTATGAAAATAAAAATAAATTCCCACAATTCGATGAAAGGAAATATGATGAAAGAAAATCTTTCAACCAAGAAAAAAGGTGGTGTAAAAATTGTCAGATGGACAATCATGACACTGACCGTTGCAGAAGGAAACCTGTGTATATGGCAACCCTTCAGGTCAGGTCGACCTCAAGACAGGAGGAGGATATTATGTTGGATACCACTCCAGAAGAGATGAGGAAGGCACAGGCTGGGGATAAAACACTCAAGCCTTGTTTCAGAAAATTGTCAACTTGTCATACAACTCCAGGCAAGGGAGATTTTTACATGAAAAACAAGTTGATGTATAGGAAGACTGGAGCTAGATCCAAAGGTCAGGGACAGCTGGTTCTTCCAAAAAGATATAGGGCAGACTTAATAAGGAGCCTACATGTGAAACCAGATGGGGACCATGAGAAGATAGGTACCATCATTCAAAAGGTGGCTCACAATTATTATTGGCCCAAAGCAAGATGGGACATTGAGAATTTTGTAGAAAGGTGTAGCATAGCACATGAGGGAACACCCACAAGTGGGAACATGGATCAGGACCTGGACACGCCACGGGGCAAAATTAGGCCTGATAATAAAAAGAAAAATAGATTTGATAAAGTGGACCAAATGGAATGGGAAGCCCCTTTTCACGGACAAGCTTCACTTAACTGTTTTACAATGGCCACTATGCGGAGAGTGCAAAAAGATGTCTTACCCCAGGATAAGCCGAAAATCCCTCAATCGGACTTAAACAAACTGGAGGAAGAGGATGTAGAGAGGAAATCTCTCATCAAGAATTTTAAGTGGGGAGAAAGCCCCAAAAGAAAAATTGGTAGCGGTCGTTTTGTGAATGATAATTCTGGGAGGAAAAATCATCACTATAAAGCTTCGAGTGGAAGAGACCATACCGGTGCATGGACAAATAGGTCCACACAATTAAAGGTCCATATGTAGCTTTGTTAAGAACGTGGACTGATGAAAAGGCAGAGGAAAACATTACATCTTCATACCAATATGTGAATGAGCTGACCACTCGTTTAAAAACTGGCTGGAAACTTGCCAATGAAAATTTGAAACAAGCCAGGAAGAAACATGCTGCCTATTATAACAGGAAGGCGAAAGACAGAAATTTGGCTGTGGGAGAGAAAGTACTGCTTCTTTTGCCCGGGAGTCAGAATAAGTTACAAATTGGATGGCAGGGTCCATATACAGTTCTAGAGAAGGTGTCTAGAACAAATTATAAGATAGATAAGAAGGGGAAAGAAAAAATCTATCATGTGAATCTCCTGAAGAAATATTTGGAAAGAGAACATCAGGAAGAGACACACTTGTTGACCTTGTCCATCGCCATGGAGATGAAAAAGGAACCACTTTCATCATTTGAATATCCATTACACCCCTGTGAGACAGCAGCACAGGTGAAAATCAGTACACATTTAACGAAAACTCAGAAAGAGAGAGTGCAACAGGTTCTAAATAATCATGCAGAGGTGTTAACAGACCGACCAGGGCATACAAACCTATTGGAATATGATATGAAACTCATAGACCCCACACCTGTCTGTATGAAACCATATTCGATTCCGTTTGCTAAGGAGAAAGCTTTGAAGGAAGAGATAGACTATCTATTGAAGGAAGGAATTATTTCGCACAGTGAATCTTCGTATAGTTCCGGTGTTGTACTCTTAAGGAAGCCCTCTGGAGAACATAGACTCTGTATAGATTACAGGAGACTGAATGCTATTACAGAAGGACAGGTGGATCCATTGCCGGATACAAATCAGCTGTTTGCCAGACTAAATAAAGCTAAATATTTCTCAAAAGTGGATCTGAGTAAAGGATACTATCAGATTCCAGTAAAGCCTGAGGTTAGACCATACCTAGCTTTTAGTACCTCAGAAGGACACTATGAGTTTAATAGATTGCCATTTGGATTGAAGAATGCGCCTAGTGTCTTCTCTAGAATGATGAGAAAATTATTGGATCCTCTGAATAATCCCTGTATAACAAATTTTATGGATGATATCCTTATAGCAACAGAAACATTTGAGGAACACATTGACTCTCTGAACATGCTGTTTGATCGACTTAGGGAGGCAAATTTAACAGCCCGACCAACCAAATGTTGCGTTGGATGTAAAGAATTGGAATTTTTGGGACACACAGTTTATCAGGGAAACATGACCCCTGACCCAAAGAATTTAGAGAAACTACAGAAAGCCCCGAGACCACAAACCAAGAAGGACGTGAGATCCTTTGTCTCATTATGTGGTTTCTACCAGAAGTATATCAAAAACTTTAATTCCATATGTGCACCGTTAACTGAATTGACACGTAAAGGACATCCAGATCGCATTACATGGACACCACAATGTGAAATGACTTACCAAGAATTGAAGGAAAAGCTCACAAGTAAACCCATTTTGAAATTACCTGACTTAAGTCAAGAATTCATAGTAAGGACGGATGCAAGTAATATTGGGTTAGGTGCAACTCTACTACAGAAATCAGATGCATTGGATGGGGAATTAAGCCCAGTGGCATATGCTAGCAGAAAGTTGAATAAAGCTGAAATCAACTACTCAACTAGCGAAAAAGAATGTCTTGCAGTAATATGGGCAATAAAGAAATTCAATATTTATCTATATGGGAAGGCATTTAAGTTGCAAACAGATCACAAACCTTTATCGTTTCTAGCACAGGCTAAGCATGAGAACTCTAGGTTACTCCGATGGTCTTTGCTTCTGGCTCCATATAATTTTAGCATTGAGTATATATCTGGAAAAACCAATTTGGGAGCGGATTTTTTAAGCCGCCATCCGTGTGATGAGAATCACCGTAAACCCCAGAAATAATAATAAATTTCTCTATGTGTATATAGAATAAAGGACTGACATATAATGTCTGTTTTAAGAGGGGAGGTGTCGTGGAATATTCTAATCCACATATATAAATTATTAGGTAAATATGAAGCCTAACAAATAAAATTAATAAAGAGAAGAGCAATGGAAAAATAACAGTGCTGTCACAAAGAATGTACTCGAAATCCCCCTTGTTTTCTGCTTCGTCTGCAAATTGTAACGCTTTCACGTTGATAGTAAAGCTTACTGTATTATTACCCGCCTTCTTCAATGAAACGTGTGCTGTATTTCTTGGAAAAAACATTGAGAGGCCCTGCGTAATGACCTAAATTAATCCTAACATTAATTATACTGCGTTACCAAAACGAACGAACAGATAGACTCAAGTAGAAAGAGAGAGAGAGGGGCGAATGAAATCGGGAACGCATGCAAAATTAAACACGCGTCGCGCGATACACAATTACTACTATCACGCGTGTAAGGCCATGCACTAACTTTTTTTTCAGACGGACAGTGATAAAATACATTACCCATCCCAGAGTTAGGTTTTTAAATCCTGAAAAACTCTTATTAGGAAAGATGACAATAGATGGGTTTACGTTTGAAAACATTACAGTACCCAGACAGCACATCTTCGAAACAGGAGGTAGAGAAATTGCATATTTTGAACGCAGCCACGTAGCTCTTTTAAATTTGGATATTTGGGTTCCTTAGGGCTTGCTGACAAAGAATATGTAAAACGTTACGCAAATAGTCCAGGAATTAATAAATTATACCCAAAATAAAATAGTGGGGATGCCTGACAACATGAAATCATTTCTGCTCATAAAATTTTTTTATAACGTGTTTGAAAAAACCTTACGTTACAGAAATAGCCTACCATGTAAACTCCAAATTGATTGGAGCGCAACAAATGAAAGACTAACCACGATTGGTTGGGCTATAAATACTATCTTTCGTTGTTAGGGGAGACGGGGAAGGTAACATTTTTTCAAACACTTGTCGAAACGGGGCCTCATTGGCTAGACTCGCTGATATAATCACTTAGGAGCGTTAGTTCGAAACCACTTGTTTAAATAAGCTTGATAAAGCATCAGTGCGTTGAAGCCAGCTCATATTTTTGCTAAATAAAAGCCTGGAACATAAGCAGATGGGAATTTGTGCCAGTTTGTGCCAGAATTCATTGCTAATCAACGTATCTGTGTTTATTCTATGAATTGTGGTAAGCTTGAACCATTCAGTATCTTTTAATGAAAATTGAATGTGAATTGTTAATTTATGCCTGTATATATATGTGTAGTTCAGTGGCAAATAGGAGATAAAGCCTATAATGCTCCAGCCTGAACAGAGGGTGTCGGAGGAAAGTAAAACGGCATGGAATGGCCAAACAGTACACTGACACCTAGATGATTGACTAGAAAGAAATAATGCTGGAATTGCAGAGGCGTGGTAACCATTAAGGAGGTTAATACTGGTATAAAGTATTTCAGATGAAGCTGACAGTTGGCCTAACGCTCTGAACTCAATGTTTGTGATGTATTGTGCTCAGTGTAGAACTAGAGTATCAATTAGTTATGAAGTAGAAGGTACATCCTTCTTGTTTTCAGGGACAGTGGTCTTGATGGTATTGAGCAGCACCTGGTCAGAGCTTTGCTGAATCCAGAGTCGGACAGCATACTCCTTGGTTCATTTAGCTATCAGTGAGGTGTCTCCAGAGCCCAGGGGAGAAATCGAGCAGAGGAGTCTTTTCCTGCCGCCATCACGCAAGATAAGCTGATGTGGCCAGCTGAGCTCAACATTATGTACACCCATCTTAAAATAACATTGTAACATAAACTTAAGAGGGGAAGTAAATTGTCTTAATATCAGGAATTGAGAACATCTCAAATACTAGTTTCCTTAAGACAAACTATTGAAGTCATGATGACAAATACCAACAGAGCTTGAACAAAACAAAACCAGTATTACCTCATATTGCCACTACACAACTGACACACATAGGATAATTTTAATAATATATGTCACCACAATATTCATATTGATACATTCTGTACATAACTTGTAATTAAAATTGATTGTGATTCCTGGTTCCTTTGTATTTGAATCAGGACACATATACCTTTATGATAGCAATGAATACATATGATTAGTTGAAAAGTTATCCGTGACTTCTTTAAGATATTCTCATAGAGTGTTATATGTATGTGAGTGTCACAGTGTTGTTAAGAGTAGTGGATTAAATTAAATTGTTTATCTGTCTGTTGTTGTGACTTACACTTCATCATACACATACCCTAGACACATAACGTAGCGATCACACTATTCCAGAATAATTCTGACTGAGATATATAGATATGTGGTAGCAAGTAAGGTTATCTATAGTACACTACTCTTAATAGATATAGATACCTTCACAGCTGATCTCAGTCAGTACACTAAGTCCCCTATAAATATTTATAACATCCCACTTCACCACAGCCTTATGCGCCGTGTTTGGCGCTTAAAGAATTTATTATTATTATAATGGTATGCAAAAATGAACTGCTACATTGAGTATGATCCAAGAAAGCTTTCCTAAACAATCATGGATACATGCCTACATGGATGGATCAGCAACTAATGCCATTAAGAATGGAGGCCCCGATATCTTTATCTCATATCCTGACAACCACTTTGAGACTAGGCATATTCCCACTGTTAAATTCTTTCCAACTATACAGCTCTAGAGTTCAAGATCTAGAGCAAGCTGCAAAAATGATTTATAACACCAACTCTGACTGCCATCATGTAGTCATCCTCACAGATGCAATGTCTGTACTGCAAGCTCTCAAGGGTGGTAACATCCCACATCTGAGAAATGAACTAAGCAAGGTAGCTGCCAAAAAGTGAACCATACATCAGTGGGTACCATCCCCTTGTGGTGTACGCGGAAATGAAAAGGCAGATAAACTTGCCAATAAGGGAGCAGAATGTGAACAAGAAGATAATGGAATCACATACTTTGAGAAAAAGAGAGCTATCCAGGCTATCAGAAGAGAACAGAATCAACCCAACAACGACTACCATGCTCTTGACTGGCTGGGACAGATCACCATTTTTTGCCTCAGGACAGGGCATAACAAACTGAATAAACACACGTACAAGCTAGGATTGTCTGCTTCACCACTGTGCACATGTGAATTAAACGAACAAACTGCTGAGCATGTTCTACAGGATTGTCCTCTGTATGACCATTTAAGAAAGATATACTGGCCCAATGACT
The DNA here is from genome assembly GCA_024509875.1 of Oreohelix idahoensis. Classification (NCBI taxonomy): domain Eukaryota; kingdom Metazoa; phylum Mollusca; class Gastropoda; order Stylommatophora; family Oreohelicidae; genus Oreohelix; species Oreohelix idahoensis. The sequence goes on from JAMPIV010021928.1 coordinate 51,073, forward strand.
CAACACTAAACTCAAAGCTGTATGGAGCTAAAGAGGAACTCCAGACAAAGGTTGAATTCATCATGAGAACTCATCTGACGGTGTAAACATCACAGATGTGATCGCAAGAAGAAGAAGAAATCAGCTACATACTGGTATACAGGAAATTTAAAAAATGGTTGTTATCTGTGGAAACTGGGCCATGAGCAGACTGTAGTAGTGGCCATGTGCTAGTACTAGAAAAGAAAAAAAAGAATTATTCTTACTGAAGAAATTAAACAGGGCCTCAAAAATATCAAGCTATATTTAGCTATAATTGAATTAGAAAAGGAAATGAGTGAGAGGCTTTTAACAAATTCAGATCAAGCCTTCCTGTCATATGCCATCTGTTCAGTTGTTTTTCCATGTCTTTGCATCCATGTCATGTCTGTCTCCATTTCCCTTCTGTTTTTTTTTTTCCCCCTCTACATCTCTTATGTCCTAAACATAGCATCATTTTTCCAGTGTTGTTTTTCTTTGTTTCTATTCCTTGCCAGCTTGTTACTTTTAAATTACTTAAGAAATTCAACATGATTATTTACATCATCTGTGAAGACAAACCTTGGCAATGGCTAAACAAAATTCTGACCTCAGTGATGCTAGACCATATGAAAGAAGCTTTAAATAAACAAACTCATGGAAGAACAAACACATTTTGAACAGCAAAATCATATGCAGATCAGGTAGCAAGACTCAGAATCATCAATGTCAGGCACATTTATACATCAACTTTGTGGATAATGAGAATTTATTTCCAAGTTTTTACTGAAGTCTTTGTTGTATATACAAACATAGTTCAAACGCTTCAGTTTGTTGTTAGTCACAGAATTGAATCTTGTGATAACAGTATTGATTAGTAGTGATTGTAAACACCCTTTACATAACCTATGATTTTGTTTGCATGCCATCCAGGAGTGTTATTGGAATTGCTTCTCTAAATATTCAGACATTAATTCCCAGACAGTTGCAGGCATCAGCAGGAAGAGATTAGGAGAGCATAAAGTAAAACAGTCCGATATGTGGAGAAATGAAGGTACGCATGTAAATAAGCTTCTTTTTTAAGCAATGGAGCATCTCAGTTGAGGCTGAATGCTGGTGCATATAATGTAGGCTTGTGTGCTGTTTTTATTGTGTTACTTCAAGATGTTTGCCACCCCATGATCTATCTCCTACTGGATCAGTCTGTAACATTGTTTTCTTCTGTAGCTAATTTATTGGATGAGGGTTTAAAAAGTAGTCATGGTGAAATCAAGCTTTAAGAGATCTTACTGCTTAAACTACCACATACAAAATATTGATACTGACATCTTTGATACACTTGTCTGTAATCTAACATGACCTGTAGTTAAAGTGGGAATAGTAGCACATTCAGTAAGACAGTATGCACATGCTACCTGTCTAGCTGTTGTCTGGAGACATGGGCTGTGGAAAGGGAAAGCTAAGTGCAGAACCTGTTTTACAACTATCAGTAAAAGAGTGTTTCATACATTTATTTCCTCATGAATGAAGGATTGTACTTTCTATGCTTCTTAAGAAGCACATGGCTATCACAGCATTTGTGGTGATGAATTCTCAAGTGAGCTGTTTTACCTATTAGATTGCAAGCCCTTAGTCACATCTTAAGCTGTGCCATTTTTGAAGCAGTTGTCTTTATCTTTTGTCTTCTTATAGAACCCCTGAAACTACACAGATTTTTACCCATAGTGGCTAGTTACAATGTAAGATGGACTGATGGAATAAGTGAACATAGAAATAAGTACCAAAACTGCAAAAGATGATCTCACCGAAGGTTGGCTCAAGTAAAAACTGCAGAAAATGTTAAATATAAGTTTCACATGAAGAGAAGAACAGAGTGAGAATCACTGGCATATTTATAGGGATACAGGAAATTAACTGTCCCTTAGCAGGTTGAGAATCCTCTGAGTGGTCTAAGAGCTAATACGAGTATCCAGGCCACTGCTTCTTATGGTACTTAATTATTGGAAAGATCCCCTGTTGATTAAATACAAACATGTATTAGACATCACAGTGGGACCCAAAGATGCAGCAATAGTGAATGCAGTCAGCGACTCATAGCTTGACTGCCTGCGTCAGGACCAGCGAACCAGAGCGGGTCAAGACCGCACTCCACCTCCACGTGGTGGTCCTGGAAACAGTCTGCAGCAGTGCAGTCTGGCTGAGCGAGTGCGGATCGAAATGGGAAGGCAAACCCGGTCCCTAAAAAATGCCGTGCAGAAGTCGGATGTGTCGACCGAAAGGTGCAAATATCACAGCTTAGGCGCAAACAGACACAACGCAACCACCGTCCTTTTCAGGGCGAACGAGGAAGAAGAAAAAGAAGAGAAGACATCACAGTAACATCAAAGAAAAGTCAATAACAAAAATCTTGATTTCAGAAAAAAATTACAATGAACCTTTACTGATGATAACAAAATATTGTATGTATACAGTTCAATCTTGTCTACACAGTTACTGAAAGTTCATCATTAGGACTTTTAAGTAATTGATTTAAGTTCAGTGGTTCTATAAAGTTATTGATTTTTGATCATTAGGACTTTTATGAAGTTGTTGGTTCATGGTGGTTTTGCCTACAGTAGCTAGATTCTTGACTGCAATCACAGTCACTCCTGATTTATCCAGGTGTGGGAAAAGGTTGTGTGGTGTGAGTAGAACTATCTCAGGGTTCCAAAGCTTTCTTTCCCTGATCCAAGTTTCTTGTCATCAATGAAAATGGAAGCTCTTCATGTAGACTATCCTAAAGAACCACTGGGTTGTACTTTGTTTCTAAAAAAACAAGATTTTGGCCAAGGTAAGCCTTTGCAACTACCGCTGCTAGCTCTACGATATGGTTCTCTCATGACCAAAGTTTTCTATTGCAGTGTCTGGGCCTAGTGAGCTCTAGGGTTTAATACAAAAATCTCATTTTCAGCTGACAGATGTATGGGACCACACACCATCTTTCCTAAACAATTTCTCATCTTAACCTTTAGCAGGCTGCATTCTTTTCCCAAAACAGTGCGCCTGCAGCTGCATTCTTTTTCACAACGCGCCATTTTTATAGTGGGTGACTTGTAAATTCTATAGTTTTTTTGGTCAATTGCTCTAATTTTTGGACTGTATAGAAATAAATGAATGATAAATCTGATGATGTAAATTTTTTTTTGTACATGTTAGATGAGATAGGAAGAGAGGAATGGAAAAAACCATAAAAAGTTAAAAACAATAACTAACAAACGAAGAGTCCTTATCTCTTGCATATCAATGAAAGAGCTGCTTATGACCATCCCTCTCTTCTCCAGCTCTTCCTTCCAGACTTGCAGGTTGGATTGGAGATGTGCCTCTGATTTAGCAATCAGGGCAACATCATCAGCAAATGCCAGCTCCGAAATATAGAACTGTCTCATCTTCCAGTACCCCACTGAATACTTTCTTGTTCTCTCCTTACATGCCTTGATGACATAGTCCATAAGGAGTATGAAGAGGTAAGGTGATAGGATATCACCTTGTCTTACACCAGTGGTGGTCCTGAACTCTTCTGACTTATGGTTTGCTGTCCTCACATAATTTCTGCAAGACTTGTAGAAGCTCTGTATAGCATGAATCAGAGGTGCTGGAATATTCTTCCTTGCCAAACAGTCCCAAAGTTTGCTCCAGGGGACCCTGTCAAACGCCTTTTCCAGATCTATGAAACAAAGATGGATCTCACTCTTATACTCAAGGGCCTTTTCACTCAGCTGTCTGAGTGTGAAGATTTGGTCTTGAGTACTTCGGTTTGCTCGGAATCCGCACTGGACCTCATCCAATTGTGGCTCAGCTAGGCGTCGGAGTCTCTGCTCTAGGATTCTAGAGTAGATTTTACCAGGGACACTGAGAAGGGATATGCCTCTATGGTTTCCACATTGTCGATTGTCACCCTTTTTGAAAATTGGTGTTATGATGGCGATCTCCCAATCCTTTGGTATGGTCTTGTTGCACCATGCTGCCTGTAGGACCTTTAAGAGTAATAGGTCGCCTGATGCTCCCATGTACTTAACCATTTCTGGTGTTATACCATCATGCCCTGCTGCTTTGCCCATCTTGATTTTCTCTAGTGCTGCCCTCAGTTCTTCCATCTTTATGTCATCTTCACCATCATTGGTTTTCTCTTCTGTGCTAGTGGTTATCATTTCTGATGCTTCACCATGCTCACCATCCAGGAGTTCTGAGAAATATTCTTTCCATCTTTCCATTACTTCCTTCGGGGCAGTAAGCAATTTGCCTTGCTTGTCCTTTATAAATTTGAGAGGGCATTGTTTTTCTTTCCTCATGTTCTTTAGGGTCTTATAGAACAATTTCTGGTTTTCTTGTGCATCTTTTTCTAGCTTTTCTCCAAATTCTTCCCAGGACTTCTGTTTTGCTGCTAGCACTTTGTTCTTTGCTTCTGTTCTGAGTGTCACATATTCTCTATATTTTTCCATTTGTCCTGTTGTGTTTTTAGCTCCTAAGTATTGTTTCCATGCCATTTTCTTCTCTCTTATTTTCTCTTTGACTTCCTCTGTCCACCAAGGTGTCCTCTTTCTCTGGTTCCCAAGTCGGACTTCACCGCATGCTTCTGCAGCAGCTGTCTTTATGATATCCTTGAATTTATTCCAGAGGGTTTCCAAGTCATCAGGTCGTTCTTCTGTGTTGCTCACTGCTGTAGCAATAAGCCCCTGATATCTGGTCTTAATTTCTGGCTCTCTCAGCTTGTAGGTCCTAATGCTCATTTCTCCTGCTCGTTTACTTGGTTTCTTGCGTGATGTTGGGCAGTTCCTAGGCTGAGCAACTCTTTCAGTTGTTCGTTTGATTGTTAGCAGGTAGTGATCACTTCCAATCTCTGGCCCCCTCCAGACTCTTGCATCTCGGACATATCTGAATGAGCTTCTCCGAACAATGGCATAGTCGATCACTGACTTCTCATTCTTGGTTGGTTCACATCTAGTGTATGCATGTATGCGCTTATGGGGGAACTTTGTGTTTGTAATGATCAGATTCTGCTCACTGCAGAATCTAAGGAGTCGCTTTCCATTGTCATTGAGAGTATCTTCTCCATATCTTCCGATAACTCCACCCCATCTAGCATGGTCATTTCCAACTCTGGCATTAAAATCTCCGAGCATAATAACTTCATCTAGGCAGTCATCCACTGTCCTTTGAAGCAGCTCAAAGAATTCCTCCTTGACCTCTGCTCTCTCATCCTCATTTGGCCCATACACTATGACCAGGTTGACTATGGTTTCTCCTTCTTTTAGTTTTACAACCATAATGCGCTCCGAGACAAAGTTCCATCCCTTGATACTATCTTTTTGATTTTGGGCCACAATGCAACCCACGCCCCCTTTAGCTCTTTCAGATATGGGTACACCACTGTAGAGCAACGTGTTGCCATCGAGATCCATGACTCCTTGTCCTTTTTTCTTCGTTTCCGTTATAGCCAGGATTTCTAGTTTTGCTTTCCTCATCTCTTCCACCAGCTCCTCTTCCTTCCCATTTATACTTCTTGTGTTCCAAGTTCCATAAGTTGTAGTCCGTAGTCCGTTCCAGTTCGTCGCCTTTAGAATCAGTCCGGTTTTCTCTCTTGTAGTTCGCGTAATCATGATTTAAAGCAAACAGGTGATTGGCCTGTTGTGCCTTTGCATGGTGGAGGGGCTGCCTCCTTACGGCCTCCATGCAGGCCGCCCTCCTCCTTTTTCATCCGGGCTTGGGACCGGCATAGGCGGAGTTCAGATGATACATCAAGGCCTAAAATCCCACCCCCTGCAGACCCAAGTAGAACAGTCCCAACTAAGATGGTTTGGCCATGTCTGCAGAATGGGAGAACATTGGCTACTATGACAAGCATGGGAAACAAAGAGCCAGGGATCCAGACCCCCAGGATGACCCAGAGTCCGCTGGGAGGACAACATTAGACAATCTTTGAAGGACCAAGGACTAGAATGGAACCAGGCCAGGAGGAAGACAGCCGATAGGATAGTCTGGCGCTCTCTCTTCCAAACCTTTACACCTCACAGTAGAAGGGAAATGACTAAGTAAGTAAGTATTGTAAGCAGTAAGTCACAATCAATTTCATAATGATTATAAGCAACATGGTTTAATCAAGTTAAAAAATTATTCATTTCAACGCTTGAATAAAAAATGATGCTATCATTGTTGAGCGAAGAAGAAAACAAAAGTAGGTACAGAATATGTTAATATTTCCCAAACAGGATGTATTAAATAACACTGAACAAGTTGGGTCAGAACTCAGAATTGCATTGAAATAATCCTGCCTAGGTAGCATTTACACATTCAACTATTTCTATGATTGAAAGATGGGCAGGTGGTATTTGAAACATAATTGTGCATCTAACATTGTAAATAGAAACTTGTTTGTTGTGAATTTCCCCATCTTTAATGTGCATATCCCCTTTAGAAAACAATAGTGCATAAATGTTAGAGTATGTGACCGAAATGTTAGGACTAGGGCTGATAATGACATTACATGTAGTGTGTTCATGTATATACCATTGTATACATTAGAATTGTCATTATTTTGATACATTATATGATCACCAAAAAAAATGTCATTATCATGTTTTAACAAATTATATTACCAAATCTGCTTTACCATGCATGGTTTTAACATTATCACTAGCTGTATGTCTCAATTGTAATTCATGCTCATATATAACTATTAGTATAAGTAGTTGAAAATAGCTGTAAGTAATTATTTCTCAACTCATTTTTCAATAATTCATATTTGAAGAGAGCTGCACATAAAATTCAGTGATGTCCATATTGTATGACATGTCTACTTTAGATATATGTACAATGTGAATGCAATGTTACTTGACATGTAGTAGTAATTTTTACTCATGCACACTGTACAAAAAAAAAAAAAATAGTAGAAATATAAGCATAATAGCTTGCCAGTTTATCTTTCTATAATTCATACCTTAGATACATGTACATTTGAACACATTGTACCTTGATAATTTATCAGTAGTAATTTATGCCCATGCATGCTATAGAGTGAAAGTACAGGTCCATACCCTTTTATCTGAACACCCACGTGCGTGGAGGCATATCTGGAGTCAGTCCTATTTGACTACCAGTTATGCACAATGCTATAATATATATACAAATGTGGAAGTGAACCTCTGTCTGTGAGGCTAATTACATCCTCATTGACTCTTTATATCATCCACACACTTTCAGGGATTCCCCTTGTGATGAAACTTGTTGAGGACGCAGCATGGCATATTATTAAGATGGACAATTTGGAGCAGGAATAGCAGTTTTAAAATTTACAAAAGATATAAAGTAACAGGTAATAATCTTTACAGCAGAATTAGTGGAAATCTTAAAAGCTTTAGAAAAAGTTGCAGATATATATTCAGAGTTCGTAGCGACCTGGAAAAACCTGGAAAACGAAAAAAAAATATCCAGGCCTTGAAAAGCCTGGAAAAATGGCTAAAAGCCTTGAATTTCCCGCATCAGACCTGGGAAAAAAAAATACGAAATCGAAAGTTCGATACTTTGCGTCCATTTTTCAGTTATTGGTGGTATTTTTCATTAAACTTCAGCTACCTTAGAATTTTTGCTTCCCTTTGCGCACTAAATCCATTTCCAGAAGTTTTCGGCGGTTTTGTTTTCGGCACTTTGCGTTAATGACATAAGCGCACAGATTTATTTTTAGCGCTGGCGTCTGTTGTTACTCGAATGCTACTGGGAAAAACACCAAAAACTTCATTCAAGTTGTATTAAATCGTTCATTTCAACTGAGGTAAGTAATAAATTCATTTATCTCATTTATAAAACCTATTTAAATAAGTCCAGTTTATAGATAGGCCTACTGTACTTGCGACTGTAATTTACAATGTAGGCCTATTTACAGTTTTATTTTTAACCATGGCCAAAATTAGCCTATAGGCAAGTGTTTGAACGAAATTTCTTGGTTTATATCTGCATGCTGGAATACGTTTGACACAGTTTAAGATGGTCAGGTATAGAAATTGATGGCGATTCCATATCCTATAGCATACCCTGTTATCAGACCTATGTCCCACTGTTCATTTCACCACATTTTTTGGAAATAAATATATTTTGAATGCTATTTTATTATATTTATGATGAAGAGACATATCCCGTTCTACCTCTGAGGGGTTATAGGCTAATTAGGATAGGCCTACATGTTTTCAATGCCAGATAACATGAATAACCGTTGATACACGAAAGTGGCATCACATCTGTCAAATCACTGTAATTAGGATAAATGAAAATTACCCAATTTTGTGCATAGGCCTATGTTATTTAAAACAAAAAAATAATTAAATAACATTTTTTTAAAAATCTAAACAAACAAACGAAATAAAACAAAATAAAACCCAACAAAAATAGTAAAGATGTGAGGGGGTGTAAAGGCCTACTGTTTCCAGTTAGATATTTAATAGATTTTCACTTATCATAAGTATTACCCTCCCAGTTACTATATATTAGCTTTTGTTCTAGTTAAATATTGTTTGACTATATTATGTATGCGTTTAGAATTTTGACTTGGTAAATATACATAGCTTAGACCTACTCATAAGTTATTTGTGTGTTCCATTTTTTATTTTACAGAAAAGAACACAACCCCAAGGAGCAGTTTTACCCTCAGAAACATCAAAACCATCTAACACTACTCCCTCGGACACATTCTCTTCTGTGGTAGTTTTAATTCAGCCTTCAGCTTTATTTCAAGATCTGAAAGAAATTCAGATTGGTGCATTTGGAATAGCAGCTGAAAATAGGAAGCATTTTCCTGAAGCACTGAAGAAAAAGCAACTCAAATTGAAAAAGGCAAATCATCCTGTGTTTTGTGTGACAGAAGATTATGCATGCCGACAGTCACCTGGCATGATACAAAAAGATTTAACCTTATATCTACTGTTCACTCCAATGATAATATAAACAAGACAGTTAGAAAGACACATTCTTTAGGGCAGAACAATTCAGAAGCCAGTGCTTGCAGAAAAATACTGCAAAAGTACGGGAGGTGTCGACCACTTCAGCCAACTAGGTGCAAGCTACCCCTACCCACACAGATCCTATTTTTATATCATTTCTTAGTTGAAACTGCCCTTGTCAATGGGCACATAACCTACAACACTGCCAACTCTAGAAAAAAAGATCAAAGCAAAGATCAGGATGTCAGTATGACTCTTATTGAACCTGCTATTCTTCAACGCAGTGTGACACCTTCAAAACCACAGGTCACAACAACACAACTTACTGAGCACCACTTCATTGATAAATATGAAAGGGCAAGGTACAAACCAGACTGTAAAGTGTGTAAGGCTGCAGGGAACAGAAGCCAGACTTGCATGTACTGCCCAGATTGCAATGTACCTCTATGCCTGATACTCTGCTTCAAGTTATACCACACAGTCAAGGATTATCAACGATCCAGACAAAGACTCTTGCAGAGACCTACAGCTACAACTTCAACCCCAGTTAATGAAAAAAGCAGCTCAGACTCCAACTATAGGTACTTAACTACTCAAACATTTACAAACGCTCATTGTCAGATGCCACAGACGCAGAATACATTCAAAAAAGACAAACACGAAAAATACAATTTTTTTTTTTTGCATTTTATTCACAATTTTATTAGCCTTTTATTTTGATATACGTGGTTAATCGTTAAATCAATATGTCAATCAAGCTTATATTATTCATTACCATCCATGTCACTAACATTTTATTGTGCTGATGTTGAACAAATTCACTAAAAACTGGGAAAAGATGTCTGTTTTTCAATCTTTTATGAATTTAAAAAAAAAACAGTTCTTTTTTAAGAAATCTGCAAACACCCTTGGTAATGGGAGACGGTAATGCTCCGGATTGCTGGTCAGCAAAGTGATAATTATATCTGAGAAAATTAGATGAAAATATTAGAGTTTCCCATCCTTGAAAATCACACCTGGAAAATGCTTGAAGAAATTTGCTATGAACCCTGTATATTGTTACGGAACGTGTTCCCCCGTATAATGAGCTACATTTCGTGAAGCATCTTACTGTCTAATATTTGGATTATAACTTGGAAGAACAGTCTCCATCCAGACAGTACATACACAAATGAATAACTTGACAGAAGTTTGGGCCACAGTTCCATACATATAATCTCAATAGCATAGTCCTGGATATCAGTAACAGTAGTACAAAATACATGCATCATTAAAATATGTGGTACAGTCATTCTAATGTACGGAACTGTCAAAAGCTGCATTCAATGTAAGAGCAGCATTCGCTCCTCACACATATCTCTCTCTCTGGTCTAATCACCAGGCATCCAAGTTCCTCCAGAACTTCACAGCATGGGAAAACCACAGCACACTTATAAACAATAATGCATAATGGTCTTACCATAGACCTCCTTCTGGCATGGGAAAATGGCGTGCCTCTTAATCCATACACTTCCAAGCACCAGAGAGGACACAACATGCTGGTAAATAACAATATATGAAGGCCTTGTAGATGCACATTACGCGGAACATCATCACGTCACATCCAGTATATCAAAATCACAGACACTATTCACATACTCTAGTAAACACCAACCGTCTCCGACGACGGATGGCCACAGACTCCCTTAACATCTCAGTATACTTCTCAGACAAGTATCATCATCATAACCCTCCACTCCCAAAGGAGCATAGGCCTTCAACAAACACCTGCCAAGTCCTCCTGTCACGTGCTATCATCTCAAGTTCTTTCCACATTTTCCTCATCATTTTCACCTCTGTTTCCAGCTCTCTTCTCTGTGCTTCTTGGTCTACCTCTGCCTCTCTTGCCCTGGGGGTTCCAGAACAATGACTGCCTTGTAATGCTATCAACAGGTTTTCTCAGTGTGTATCCTATCCATTGCCATTGTCTTCTCATCTCTTGTTCCACTGGCACTTGTCTAGTTCTTGTCCTCAGTTCCACGTTGGTAACCTTGTCATACCATTTTAATCCCTCTATTCTACGCAAGCACCCATTTATGAAAGTCTGTAGCTTTTTGGTTGTTGTCTTTGTTGTTCTCCATGTCTCAGAGCCATACAATAGGACTGACTTCACATTTGAGTTGAAGATTCTTATTTTCGTGTTGGATCCAATTTCTCTTGATCTCCATATATTTCCCAATGCAATGAAAGCTCCTCTTGCTTTTTGTATTCTTATTTTGATATCACTGTCTGTCCCTCCAACTTTGTCTATACTGCTGCCAAGATATGTGTACGATTCTACATCTTATCTTGTATTGGGGTTTCTTCAAGTTCAGCCCTGTAATCATTACCTGCTTTTATGCTCATTGTTTTTGTCTTTTCCTTGGGAATTTTCAGACCCAATTGCTGTGACCTCTCATTGAATGTTTTCAATTTGTTCTGCATTTGATTACGGTTATGAGACAGAAGAGCCAAGTCATCAGCAAAATCCAGATCATCCAACTGCTTAGTCAGAGTCCACTGGATTCCATTTCTGTTGTGTGTTGACAATGTTCTCGTAACCCAGTCTATTGCTAATACAAAAAGAAATGGAGACAAGAGGCATCCATGTTGCACTCCTGTTCTTATCCCAAACGGTTCTGTAAGCTGTCCTTCATGAAGAACTCTGCATGTCATGCCTTCATATGTTTTCTTTATTAAATTAATGATCTTCAGGGGAACTCCATAATGCCTCATCAATTTCCAAAGTGATTCTGTCTACAATGTCAAATGCCTTTTCGTAGTCCACAAATCCAATGTATAGTGGTGAATTCCATTCCAGACTTTGTTCTATTATTCTCAAAGTGGCTATGTGGTCTGTACAGGATCTGTTTTGTCGAAAACCTGCTTGTTCATCTCTCAGTTTCTTGTCTATGGACTCTTTTTTAATCTCTCAAGGATAATCCTGTTTAATACTTTTCCTGGCACTGATAGTAACTTTATTCCTCTATAATTTGTGCACTCTTGTAAATTTCCCTTCTTAGGCAACTTAACCCTCATCCTTTCATTCTGCTGGTATCTCTTCCTTTTCCCAGACTTTACCAAGTAATTTATATAACATCTCTGTAGCCATGTCGATATCTGCTTTGATGGCCTCTGCTGGAATACCATCAGGTCCAGACGCTTTTCCATCTCTTAGAAGCTTTATGGCTTTCTTTATTACTTCCTTCATTGGTCTTTCACCGTTAATTTGTAGCTCTTCTTCTGCTGGCTGGATGTCCGGGGGGTTTTGTGGAGCTGGTCTATTGAGAAGGTCCTCAAAATATTCTGTCCACCTCTTCATTTGCTCTTGTATATTGCTGAGCAGTTTTCCATTCTTGTCTTTTATGGAGCAACTTGTTTACTTGTATTTCCCTGTTAGCTTCTTTGTGCTGTTATACAGTTCTCTCCTATTTCCTTTGGCTGCAGCATCTTCTGCCTCTCTTGCCAACTCCTCAGTACGCTTCCTCTTGTCTTTTTTGATACTTCTTTTTACTTCTTTGTTTGCTTCTGTGTACACTTCTTGAGCCTTGGCTTTGGAACTTTTGCTTGTGTTTAAATCTGCTTTCTTGTTTTTTCTGTCTTTTATCTTATTGATGGTTTCTGTTGTTATCCATGCTTTTTGTTGTCATTCCATTTTCCCCAGTATTTCTTCACATGTCTCATTCCATACAGTTTTGATTTGCTGCCAATAGTCTTCTGTATTCTCTACATCTTCCAGCTGTTGGAGCACTTGGAATTTGTTGGACATTATGACTGCAAATTTGTCTCTTGTTTCTTGATTTCTTAGATGTTCTACATTAAATTGTTGTCTATAAATTTGCATTGTTACATATCTCTTGAGTTTCATTTTTTCTTTGGCTATCAGAAGGTGGTGATCTGATGCTGCACATCTGCTCCTCTATATACCTTTACATCCTGCAATGATGATCTAAACTTCTTGTTTATGCATAATGATCAATCTGATTTTCTGTTCTATGGTCTGGTGATATCCATGTTACCTTGTGTATTCTCTTATGTGGAAACATGCTTCTTCTTATAGCCAGTTGATTTGAAGCACAGAAATTTGAGAATAGTTCCCCATTTTCATTCATTATTCCTAGCCCATGTTTTCCCATGACTTCTTCATAGCCGGTGTTGACTGTACCTATCTTTGCATTCATGTCACCCATCAAACTTGTCATATCTCTTCTTTTTACTTTTTCCATAATTTCCTGTAGTCTAGTATAAAATGCTTCTTTCACAGACTCTTCTTTGTCATTAGTTGGTGCATAACATTGAATGACATTTACATTTATTTTCTTTTTAGCCGTTTTAAAAGTAGCTGTAATTAGTCTGGGTCCAACGACTTCCCATTCAATGAGGGCTTTCAGTGCTTCTTTAGGTAACATAAGAGCTACCCCGTCACTGTGGTGTGAACTTTCATCTTCATGTCCTGAGAGCACCAATTCACCTGTGATGAGTTTCTTCTTGTCTACCTCCTTCCACTTTGTTTCACACAGTCCCAGAACCTCGATTTTATATTCCCTCATTTTTGCTGCTACTTGTGCCACTTTCCCTTGTTGGTTTAATGTTCAAACATTCCAGGTGCCAAATCTGGAAGTTCTCCTAGGAGAAAGAAGATTAGTCAGTAACACAGACTCCTTTCGGCTTTCTCTGTGTTGCATCACATGCCTCCCTGCGAGAGGACCTTCCCCTGTCTTGGATGGCTGTGTTTTATTTTCCTTAATTGACTTGTCCATGTTTGTTGAAGTTTTTTGTGGTTTAAATTTTTTACAGGATGGAAAAAACCAGCCCCATGCCCAACCCTCCTTAATTGCTTTCTACGACATGCATGGCAGAAAACAGTGTTACTATTCTTTGCTCCCCTTTCAGCCCCCCGTAACACACGGGTGTTAGACAAGTATGCTAACTACATTCACTCTGCACACTCTTCATATGTGCCCGTAAACCTGAATTTACACATGTACACCCCTGAGTATTCTTCAACCATGTTATATGCTTCTAACAGTGAACTTTAAATGTAACATTCCAATCTTGCATAATACACTCTAAACAGGTTACACCTGTTAAATATATATATATTTAAAAGGCAGTTCATAAATATTTGTTCTATGTACAGTTAAATGTACTGTGATCTTTTATCATGAAATTTGGCAGTCATTGCTTATGGTCTTACAGTAATGCTAACATGTTATTTTGTAGCAAAGAGTTTTAGTTGTAACAGAAAAGATTATTAAAAGTATTTCTCTTATATTCATGTTACTTAGAATGGGACTTAATTTAATCTGGCAAGAGAAATAATCTAACTTAGTGAGGTTATCAGATTCAAAGGAAATAATCTGAGTGATAACAGATTACTTAATATATGTGATTATCAACATCACTCTTCTTTATTTTACAAGACAATTAAAAGTATTAACTGTACACTTTTAGTGTAAATGAAAATCTTAAAAAATTAAGTTTTTTTTTTCAGCATTAATATTCATATTGCAAAATTGTGATGCAATTAATTTTAAAATACAGGTTCTAATTGTAACAGAACTGTAATAATAATAATAATAGCCCCTACAGTCATAACTGACAATGGGAATGCGCCCCTGAGGTGACAGCCCTCAGCTGCTTATTTTCCTGGTTCTTCTTTCGACGTTTTCTCCCCTACTCTGCTTGTTGTGTGAGCCTCTTTTCGCCCAATCTGAGTTGGCGCCGTAAATAGCATCGCCACTTAGTGTGATCGGCAGCTTCATCCTCCCATGTTGCTGGATCCATGTTCAGTGCCCTCATATCTCTTTTGCACACATCTTTTAACCTCAGCTGTGGTCGCCCAACTGTTCTCTTGCCATCTGCTAATTGTCCATATTTTGGGATGCAACCATCTTCCATGCGGCGAACATGGCCAAGCCAGCGAAGTCTGCGCTGTCTAAGCAGTGTATACATACTTTGAAGGCCAGCACGTGACAACACCTCGACATTAGTCACTTTATCTTTCCACGAGATGCAGAGGATGCCGTGTAGACACCGCAAATGGAAGGTATTGAGCCTTCTTTCTTGCTTAGCATAGGTCATCCAGGTCTCACTGCCATATAGGAGTGTGCTGGTGACGCATGCATTATATACCGCAGCTTTGGTCTTCATTGTGAGTTTAGAGTTTCCCCAAACACACAATGTGAGGCGGGCAAAGGTAGCTGCAGCTTTACCAATGCGGCTGTCGATTTCTGTATCCAGTGAGAGTTTGTCATTGATGGTAGACCCTAGGTATGTGAAGTGATGCACCACTGCCAATTCATAGTTATCGATAGTGATAACTGGTGCAGCACCTGCATCCTGACTCAGCACATTCATTTTCTTTAGACTTATTGTGAGGCCAAAGTCCTTGCATGCTTTAGTGAAGCAATTCATCAAGTTTTGAAGCTCCTGTGGTCTTTGAGTGACGACTGCAGCATCATCAGCGAACAACAAGTCTCTTATAGTGACCCTTCTGATTTTTGTTTTTGCCTTCAGCCTTGAAAGATTAAACAGACGGCCATCTGACCTAGTGTGAAGGCATACTCCTTCAGTTGCATCTCTGAATGCATGTTTCAAGAGTAGGGCAAAGAAGATCCCGAAGAGGGTCGGAGCCAGAACACAGCCTTGTTTAACGCCACTTCGTGTGTCAAAGGACTGTGACGTGCTTACAGCATATTGGACTGTTCCCTTCATGTCGTCATGGAATGACTTTATCATTTCCAGCATTTTAGAAGGGCAGCCTATTTTCAGGAGGATTTTGAAGAGTCCATCCCTACTAACCAGGTCAAATGCTTTTGTGAGGTCTATAAAGGCGATATATAAAGGCCTTTTCTGCTCTCTTGATTTTTCCTGAAGCTGGCGGACAGAGAAGATCATGTCTGTTTTTGATCTACTAGCTCGGAATCCGCACTGTGACTCTGGATATATGCGCTCAGCTAACTTGTGTAGTCGCATTAAGATGACTTTGGCAAAAACCTTACCAACAATACTAAGAAGAGAGATGCCTTTGTAGTTATTGCAATCACTTCTGTCTCCTTTATTTTTATACAGTGTTACAATCCTGGCATCTCACATGTCTTGAGGAATAGTTGTCTCTTCCTATCACTGGCACAGCATCCTATGCAGGGGATGTAATAACGTGCTCTTACAGCATTTGATTAAATCAGGAGGAATCCCATCACTGCCTGGTGCTTTGCCAGAGGCCAAGCTATCAATGGCCTTGCTGAGTTCCTCTAATGTTGGTTCGGCATCCAGCTCCTCCATAGTTGGAAGACATTTGACAGCATCAAGGGCTGCAGGCGTAATGGTATTTTCTCTAGCGTAAAGCTCAGAGTAGTGCTCGACCCACCTCTCCATCTGCTTACCCTTATCGGTTAGCTTCTCTCCGCTGATGGTTTTTAGCGGTGCTGTCTTACTTTTATGGGGGCCAAGTGCTTTCTTTATACCGTCATACATTTGTTTAATGTTGCCTGTTTGCGCTGCGATCTGGATGCTCTCACTGAGCTGGTGCCAATAATCATTTGCACAGCGTTGAGCAGTTTGTTGAACCTTGTTTCTCGTAGCCTTCAGGATCTGTAGGGTTCTAGCACTCGGTGAACGTTTTTATTCATTCAAAACACTGTGCTTAGCTTCAATGACAGGTGCCATCACATCTGATGAAGCATCAAACCAGTCATTTGACTTTGCCGTTTTCTTGCCAAAGGTGGCAAGTGCAGTACTTTGAATGATGTTCCATAGATGCTCCCAGTTCTCTGTAATAGTATTACCATGCTGAGGGCTACTGAGCACTTTCTTGAAGGTCGCAGTAAATTGAGTGATCATGACAGGGTCTGACATCTTGCTGGTATCAATGCGGGATTTCCCAAGCCCAGATGAAAAAGGAGGAGGGCGGCCTGCATGGAGGCCGTAAGGAGGCAGCCCCTCCACCATGCAAAGGCACAACAGGCCAATCACCTGTTTGCTTTAAACCACGATTACGAGTAACACGAGAGAAAACCGGACTGATTCTAAAGGCGACGAACTGGAACGGACTACGACTTATGGAACAAGGAACACAAGAAGTATAAATGGGAAGGAAGAGGAGCTGGTGGAAGAGATGAGGAAAGCAAAACTAGAAATCCTGGCTATAACGGAAACAAAGAAAAAAGGACAAGGAGTCATGGATCTCAATGGCAACACGCTGCTCTACAGTGGTGTACCCATATCCGAAAGAGCTAAAGGGGGTGTGGGTTGCATTGTGGCCCAAAATCAAAAAGATAGTATCAAGGGGTGGAACTTTGTCTCAGAGCGCATTATGGTTGTGAAACTAAAAGAAGGAGAAACCATAGTCAACCTGGTCATAGTGTATGGGCCAAATGAGGATGAGAGAGCAGAGGTCAAGGAGGAATTCTTCGAGCTGCTTCAAAGGACAGTGGATGACTGCCTAGATGAAGTTATCATGCTCGGAGATTTTAATGCCAGAGTTGGAAATGACCATGCTAGATGGGGTGGAGTTATCGGAAGATATGGAGAAGATACTCTCAATGACAATGGAAAGCGACTCCTTAGATTCTGCAGTGAGCAGAATCTGATCATTACAAACACAAAGTTCCCCCATAAGCGCATACATGCATACACTAGATGTGAACCAACAAAGAATGAGAAGTCAGTGATCGACTATGCCATTGTTCGGAGAAGCTCATTCAAATATGTCCGAGATGCAAGAGTCTGGAGGGGGCCAGAGATTGGAAGTGATCACTACCTGCTAACAATCAAACGAACAACTGAAAGAGTTGCTCAGCCTAGGAACTGCTCAACATCACGCAAGAAACCAAGTAAACGAGCAGGAGAAATGAGCATAGGACCTACAAGCTGAGAGAGCCAGAAATTAAGACCAGATATCAGGGGCTTATTGCTGCAGCGGTGAGCAACACAGAAGAACAACCTGATGACTTGGAAACCCTCTGGATTAAATTCAAGGATATCATAAAGACAGCTGCTGCAGAAGCATGTGGTGAATTCCGACTTGGGAACCAGAGAAAGAGGACACCTTGGTGGACAGAGGAAGTCAAAGAGAAAATAAGAGAGAAGAAAATGGCATGGAAACAATACTTAGGAGCTAAAAACACAACAGGACAAATGGAAAAATATAGAGAATATGTGACACTCAGAACAGAAGTAAAGAACAAAGTGCTAGCAGCAAAACAGAAGTCCTGGGAAGAATTTGGAGAAAAGCTAGAAAAAGATGCACAAGAAAACCAGAAATTGTTCTATAAGACTCTAAAGAACATGAGAAAGGAAAAACAATGCCCTCTCAAATTTATAAAGGACAAGCAAGGCAAATTGCTTACTGCCCCGAAGGAAGTAATGGAAAGATGGAAAGAATATTTCTCAGAACTCCTTGATGGTGAGCAAGGTCAAACATCAGAAATGATAACCACTAGCACAGAAGAGGAAACCAATGGTGATGAAGATGACATAAAGATGGAAGAACTGAGGGCAGCACTAGAGAAAATCAAGATGGGCAAAGCAGCAGGGCATGATGGTATAACACCAGAAATGGTTAAGTACATGGGAGCATCAGGCGACCTCTTACTCTTAAAGGTCCTACAGGCAGCATGGTGCAACAAGACCATACCAAAGGATTGGGAGATTGCCATCATAACACCAATTTTCAAAAAGGGTGACAATCGACAGTGTGGAAACCATAGAGGCATATCCCTTCTCAGTGTCCCTGGAAAAATCTACTCTAGAATCCTAGAGCAGAGACTCCGACGCCTAGCTGAGCCACAATTGGATGAGGTCCAGTGCGGATTCCGAGCAAACCGAAGTACTCAAGACCTAATCTTCACACTCAGACAGCTGAGTGAAAAGGCCCTTGAGTATAAGAGTGAGATCCATCTTTGTTTCATAGATCTGGAAAAGGCGTTTGACAGGGTCCCTTGGAGCAAACTTTGGGACTGTTTGGCAAGGAAGAATATTCCAGCACCTCTGATTCATGCTATACAGAGCTTCTACAAGTCTTGCAGAAATTATGTGAGGACAGCAAACCATAAGTCAGAAGAGTTCAGGACCACCACTGGTGTAAGACAAGGTGATATCCTATCACCTTACCTCTTCATACTCCTTATGGACGATGTCATCAAGGCATGTAAGGAGAGAACAAGAAAGTATTCAGTGGGGTACTGGAAGATGAGACAGGTCTATATTTCAGAGCTGGCATTTGCTGATGATGTTGCCCTGATTGCTAAATCAGAGGCACATCTCCAATCCAACCTGCAAGTCTGGAAGGAAGAGCTGGAGAAGAGAGGGATGGTCATAAGCAGCTCTAAAACAAAATCCATGGTGATATCACGAGAAGAAAGAAGACATCAGATTAAGCTGGGAGAACAGGTCCTGGAGCAGGTCGACCACTTTAAATACCTCGGAGCTATTATAGACCGAAAGGGAGGCATCAAAGAAGAGTTGGCCACTCGAAAAGCAGCAGCTGGGAGACTTTTTCAGGCCATAAATCGAGGATTCCTCAGCAAGAGAGAGGTTGGTAAGAAAACGAAGATGGCTGTATACCGCTCCACCTATGTCCCAGTCTTGACATATGGATGCGAGTCATGGGCAATGACTACAACCCATAAAAGCCAGATCCAAACCTCAGAAATGAGGTATCTGAGGAAGGTGGTTGAAGTAACAAGAAGAGACATGGTACGCAACCAGACGATACGTCAAGGCCTAAAATGCCACCCCCTGCAGACCCAAGTAGAACAGTTCCAACTAAGATGGTTTGGCCATGTCTGCAGAATGGGAGAAGATCGGCTACCACGACAAGCATGGGAAACAAAGAGCCAAGGATCCAGACCCCGAGGACGACCCAGAGTCCGCTGGGAGGACAACATTAGACAATCTTTGAAGGACCGAGGACTAGAATGGAACCAGGCCAGGAGGAAGACAGCCGATAGAATAGTCTGGCGCTCTCTCTTCCAAACCTCTACACCTCACGGTAGAAGGGGAACGACTAAGTAAGTAAGTAAGTCTGACACGATAGAGTTTTCTTGGTTGTGCTCTGATTTTGCAGCAAACCAAGGAGTGATCCGTATCACAGTCTGCACTATGGTACGAGCGCGTGGAGAGCACAGACCTGAGAAGTGGCCTTCTGATGAGAATCAGGTCCAGTTGGTGCCAGTGCTTGTATCATGGGTGTCTCCATGACACCGTATGCTGGGGTTTTGTCTGAAAGTAGGTGTTGGTCACGCAGAGGTCATGGTGGACACACAACTCTAAGAGCCGTTGTCCATTTTCATTCATCTTACCAATACCAAACCTGCCCAGACATGAAGGCCATGAAACATTATCGGCACCCACTCTAGCGTTAAAGTCACCAAGGAGAACAAGCTGTTCTTGCCTAGGTATGCTTTTGATGACTGCTGCTAGATTCTCATAGAACTCATCTTTAGCTTCTGAGGCAGAGTACAGAGTAGGAGCATACACACTGACAAGGGTGATGGGACCTGTGCTAGTTTGCAGGCGGAGCGTTAACAGGCGTTCTGATCCATTCTCGCCTAGTTCAACCATTTTAGTTAGCGATTTTTTTGACTGCAAAACCTACTCCGTGTTCTCTAGCTTTATTGAGATCTTTCCCTTGCCAATAAAATGTGTAGTCCTTCTTGCTCACCGTTCCAGAGCCTGCCAGGCACGTTTCCTTAAGTGCAACTATATCCACCTGAAGTCGTTTAAGCTCATCATTAATTATGGCTGTCTTCCTTACATCGTTTACGTCCTGTAGGTTTTCAGATAGTTCTGTCAACATAGTCCGGACGTTCCAGCATCCCAATCTGAGAGTTTGCTTATGTCTATTATTCTGATAATTTGCTTGGTGCAAAATTTTCTGTCCCCCGTTCGGGTTTGACCCTAATCCCCATGCACCCAATGGGGAAAGCAGACAGTGGTGGGACAACACCTTATTGACAGGGGGCTGCCCAGCTTGAAGCGGGCGGTAGCTGTCCAGTGAGATCCTAGAACCTCTCCCACTGTCGGAAGTAGCCCCTGGCGCCATGCCCTACGCCAATTGGGCAAAATGCTTATAACCGGTAACTGCTACTTCCCATGTTTTGGTCAACACCTATAGGGTGAAGCTGGAGTGTCCTCTCCAGGGCGCAAGCTTGGGCACAGTTATATGGAGATCAAGCTGTTGCCCATGCAGCATGTTTCCCCTCTCCACACAGCTGGTAGATCCAAAGGAACAGCAGTAGCCAATACAGTTTGGTACCAGCCGCGTTGCAGGAGTGTTCAGAATAATGTTGAATCGACATTAGACTGCTTTAGGGACTCCGACTCCGGATTTATCCTCAGGGTTTACTCCCAAAGCCAATTTCATAAATGGATATTCCCGCAAGGCAGTGGTGGTTTGAATTCAGAGTTCAACAGAACTGTATTAAAACACAATAAAATTAATGACAGTCACAGTTACCCATAAGCATTGGATGCCTCTGTTATTTCTTTTTTTATGCATTATAATATAACTGACTCCAACACTCTTATTAACCAAAAAAATAGGAAAGTTACATTTTATCAGAACTGATTGCGATTGTTTCAGATTATTGCTATAGAAGTGGCCATTTTGTAAACATATAACTATCAGACACGCTTGCTTTTATATACTAGCTAGGGTGGAGGAAGAAATAAGGTGCTAACTACCTTCCCCTTCACCACTAAGGCTATCCCATCATTGTCCTAAATAACTTGTAACAAGAAACTACACTTAGGCTCGTATTGCCAGAGGCATGACACAACAACAGTGGGTGACATATGACTAATGCTCATGAAACAGCTTATATCCCGTTTATTCAACTAAACCCATGACCACACATGGCCTGATGAAAATACAACATTATGACAATATACATGCCACAACAGGGAATGCATGTACTAATATCAATCTACAGAACGGGTAAACTGGCTACCACAATCCTAAAATGGACATCGCGCCATCATGCGGGAACAGCCTACATAGTAACACTGACTATGAAAATGCACCAAACTCAACGCTAAGTAATTAACCACTTCCCTGGAATCCTTAATAGCAGAAATAGCTAACGTTAGGAATAGGGCTCAGATGGCGGGCACCGCATGACTCTTAGATATGACAGACAGCCGAAGCTGACATACCAGAAACTACCTCCGCCATGGATGGCAGTCAAATCTCTCCTGACTAAATTCATGCCCTCCTTGCAGAGTCTGTTACTTCTGCTGATCACATGACTATCAGGACGGTTTTGGACTGTCTAACAACATAGAAATATAGCCTAGAAATACGCCCAGACAATAACCAACTCAATTTTTTTTTAAAATAGGTGAAGACAGTCCCATGGCACATACTGCTGTAGAATTGTTAAGTGATAAAACAAATATTGCTGAATGTGCATTGAAATGTATTCATGCATTATCCACAGGCAGTATATACCTCCTGCTTTACCATTTTTCTGTGGGTACATAATTTGTCTTTTTCTTTAAATTACGTTCTGAAGGAGCCAACAAATTTAGTGTCTAGGTATACATACAATAGCAGGAATCACTGAAATTGGGAAAAAACTCATTTTATCAAAAACAAAGTTTGAATTTTACTGGCACAGTACTGTTACTCCACAGATCTATCAGGTAATGTCATGAGGTTCTTTTCTTGTAAAAAAAAAAGTTTTAGTACTGACAGAAAAAAAATTATTAACAATATAATATTTGTAATCATTTCAGGACTGTTTGGAGGGAAGTAATTCGGACATAAATTGTTATTACTCATTTCTGACTCCCAAGGGCAGTAATCAAACAATAAAAATTTCAATATAAATGCAATTAGCGACCATATTAAAAAACAATATTTTGTGACACCATTTAAAATTATTAAATGTATAGTATTAGTTTCATAGTACGCAATGCACCATGAACTATTAACATATCAGACAGAAACAAATACTTCTTAAATAATCTTAAGTTGCATAACTTTTAAAGCATTTTTAATATGATGCCACAAAACATACAGAATTACAATTGTTTGTGCATGCTATCCCCAGACCTAAGGGTTATTTATATTTGGACATGCGCCCTAATATCTGGCCTTTGTCTAAGATCATTGTGTCTTAGCCAGGGCCGGGGTTAGGCGTGCTCCACAGCGACCTCATGCGAGGAAAGAAAAATAAAATAATATCTGGCCTTTGTCTAAGATCATTGTGTCTTAGCCAGGGCCGGGGTTAGGCATGCTCCACAGCGACCTCATGCGAGGAAAGAAAAATAAAATAATATCTGGCCTTTGTCTAAGATCATTGTGTCTTAGCCAGGGCCGGGGTTAGGCGTGCTCCACAGCGACCTCATGCGAGGAAAGAAAAATAAAATAATATCTGGCCTTTGTCTAAGATCATTGTGTCTTAGCCAGGGCCGGGGTTAGGCGTGCTCCACAGCAACCTCATGCAAGGAAAGAAAAATAAAATAATATCTGGCCTTTGTCTAAGATCATTGTGTCTTAGCCAGGGCCGGGGTTAGGCGTGCTCCACAGCGACCTCATGCAAGGAAAGAAAAATAAAATAATATCCGGCCTTTGTCTAAGATCATTGTGTCTTAGCCAGGGCTGGGGTTAGGCGTGCTCCACAGCGACCTCATGCGAGGAAAGAAAAATAAAATAATATCTGGCCTTTGGCTAAGATCATTATGTCTTAGCCAGGGCTGGGGTTAGGCGTGCTCCACAGCGACCTCATGCGAGGAAAGAAAAATAAAATAATATCTGGCCTTTGTCTAAGATCATTGTGTCTTAGCCAGGGCCGGGGTTAGGCGTGCTCCACAGCGACCTCATGCAAGGAAAGAAAAATAAAATAATATCCGGCCTTTGTCTAAGATCATTGTGTCTTAGCCAGGGCTGGGGTTAGGCGTGCTCCACAGCGACCTCATGCGAGGAAAGAAAAATAAAATAATATCTGGCCTTTGGCTAAGATCATTATGTCTTAGCCAGAGCCGGGGTTAGGCGTGCTCCACAGCAACCTCATGCAAGGAAAGAAAAATAAAATAATATCTGGCCTTTGTCTAAGATCATTGTGTCTTAGCCAGGGCCGGGGTTAGGCGTGCTCCACAGCGACCTCATGCGAGGAAAGAAAAATAAAATAATATCTGGCCTTTGTCTAAGATCATTGTGTCTTAGCCAGGGCCGGGGTTAGGCATGCTCCACAGCGACCTCATGCGAGGAAAGAAAAATAAAATAATATCTGGCCTTTGTCTAAGATCATTGTGTCTTAGCCAGGGCCGGGGTTAGGCATGCTCCACAGCGACCTCATGCGAGGAAAGAAAAATAAAATAATATCTGGCCTTTGTCTAAGATCATTGTGTCTTAGCCAGGGCCGGGGTTAGGCGTGCTCCACAGCAACCTCATGCAAGGAAAGAAAAATAAAATAATATCTGGCCTTTGTCTAAGATCATTGTGTCTTAGCCAGGGCCGGGGTTAGGCGTGCTCCACAGCGACCTCATGCGAGGAAAGAAAAATAAAATAATATCTGGCCTTTGTCTAAGATCATTGTGTCTTAGCCAGGGCCGGGGTTAGGCGTGCTCCACAGCAACCTCATGCAAGGAAAGAAAAATAAAATAATATCTGGCCTTTGTCTAAGATCATTGTGTCTTAGCCAGGGCCGGGGTTAGGCGTGCTCCACAGCGACCTCATGCGAGGAAAGAAAAATAAAATAATATCTGGCCTTTGTCTAAGATCATTGTGTCTTAGCCAGGGCCGGGGTTAGGCGTGCTCCACAGCGACCTCATGCAAGGAAAGAAAAATAAAATAATATCCGGCCTTTGTCTAAGATCATTGTGTCTTAGCCAGGGCCGGGGTTAGGCGTGCTCCACAGCGACCTCATGCAAGGAAAGAAAAATAAAATAATATCCGGCCTTTGTCTAAGATCATTGTGTCTTAGCCAGGGCTGGGGTTAGGCGTGCTCCACAGCGACCTCATGCGAGGAAAGAAAAATAAAATAATATCTGGCCTTTGGCTAAGATCATTATGTCTTAGCCAGGGCTGGGGTTAGGCGTGCTCCACAGCGACCTTATGCGAGGAAAGAAAAATAAAATAATATCTGGCCTTTGTCTAAGATCATTGTGTCTTAGCCAGGGCCGGGGTTAGGCGTGCTCCACAGCGACCTCATGCAAGGAAAGAAAAATAAAATAATATCCGGCCTTTGTCTAAGATCATTGTGTCTTAGCCAGGGCTGGGGTTAGGTGTGCTCCACAGCGACCTCATGCGAGGAAAGAAAAATAAAATAATATCCGGCCTTTGGCTAAGATCATTATGTCTTAGCCAGAGCCGGGGTTAGGCGTGCTCCACAGCGACCTCATGCAAGGAAAGAAAAATAAAATAATATCCGGCCTTTGGCTAAGATCATTGTGTCTTAGCCAGGGCCGGGGTTAGGCGTGCTCCACAGCGACCTCATGCAAGGAAAGAAAAATAAAATAATATCCGGCCTTTGTCTAAGATCATTGTGTCTTAGCCAGGGCTGGGGTTAGGCGTGCTCCACAGCGACCTCATGCGAGGAAAGAAAAATAAAATAATATCTGGCCTTTGGCTAAGATCATTATGTCTTAGCCAGGGCCGGGGTTAGGCGTGCTCCACAGCGACCTCATGCGAGGAAAGAAAAATAAAATAATATCCGGCCTTTGTCTAAGATCATTGTGTCTTAGCCAGGGTTAGGCATGCTCCACAGCGACCTCATGCAAGGAAAGAAAAATAAAATAATATCCGGCCTTTGTCTAAGATCATTGTGTCTTAGCCAGGGCCGGGGTTAGGCGTGCTCCACAGCGACCTCATGCGAGGAAAGAAAAATAAAATAATATCCGGCCTTTGTCTAAGATCATTGTGTCTTAGCCAGGGTTAGGCGTGCTCCACAGCGACCTCATGCAAGGAAAGAAAAATAAAATAATATCTGGCCTTTGTCTAAGATCATGTTGTCTTAGCCAGGGCCGGGGTTAGGCGTGCTCCACAGCGACCTCATGCGAGGAAAGAAAAATAAAATAATATCCGGCCTTTGTCTAAGATCATTGTGTCTTAGCCAGGGTTAGGCGTGCTCCACAGCGACCTCATGCAAGGAAAGAAAAATAAAATAATATCCGGCCTTTGTCTAAGATCATTGTGTCTTAGCCAGGGCCGGGGTTAGGCGTGCTCCACAGCGACCTCATGCAAGGAAAGAAAAATAAAATAATATCCGGCCTTTGTCTAAGATCATTGTGTCTTAGCCAGGGCCAGGGTTAGGCGTGCTCCACAGCGACCTCATGCGAGGAAAGAAAAATAAAATAATATCCGGCCTTTGGCTAAGATCATTATGTCTTAGCCAGGGTTAGGCGTGCTCCACAGCAACCTCATGCAAGGAAATGGCCAGGGTTAGGCGTGCTCCACAGCGACCTCATGCGAGGAAAAAAAACAAAAATAATAATAAAACCGACTAGGTTGAATTTGACGCGCCTCCACAAAATGAGGCAAACATTTTACACATTAAAAAAAATTCCATGCTATAATTATCTGAAGTTTTTATTATAATTTTTTATTTAATGAATTTCAGGTGACCATTCCAGTAACCAGCGACACCGCCCATACTCTAGTGTTGACATTCCAGATGTGAAAATTATGAACAGTTTCATAAAGAGTGAACCAAAGCAAAATGCTGCATTCAATGAAGTGTTGCCAGAATTCACTGAAAACATTGTGAGTGAAATGAAAGCTGATGTAAGTACGGCAGCTGCAACACTAAATACAGACAATAACATTGAATCAAGATTAAAAGAGGTACAATCACCGAATGTCACAGACTCTGAGATAATGACTGTAGACATGAATCTGACACCTGAGATTGATACTGCAGTCTTACAAAGTGAAAACTGCAGCAGGAAATCAACAATAGTCTATGATGATTGTACTCTCAACAGTGGAAGTAGAGAAGGTTTTAAATTGTGTGGCAGTGTACAATCAGATGACATAATAATAAGTACAAAAGAGAAACTTTTCAGCTGTCGTGTTTGTGGAGTACAGGTTAGCAAGAAAGGTGACCATAATGAACATGAACTTTCACATATAAGTGAAAAGTGTTATATAAGTAATGTTGGTAATGTAGAATTAGCTACAAAATCCAGTCTATGTCAACAAGAAAGAATACAAAATGCACAGAAGTATTCTAAATATGATCTTATTGGTATGGGGTCTGCTCATTTTGGTTATCCAAAGGCACATGTAATGCAGCATAAAGAAGAACTACCTAACAAGTGTGGTGGTCTTAGTAGGTTTTCTTGTACTGATTATCCAAAGAAACCCATAATGCAGCATAATGGTGAGACACATTACACATATGATGTCAGTGGAGCAGACTTTTGTCAAAGTGATCACAAGGTGACAAATACAGAAGGAGAATCTTACATGTGTGAAAAACTTACAGGACAAAAATTTCATTTAAAATGGTACAAAAGTCGACATGCAGAAGAAAAACCTTATAATTTTGATGTTTGTGGAGCAGAATTTTCTCTAAATAATCATTTGATGAGACACAAAAGGACACACACAGGAGAGAAACCTTATAAGTGTGATGTTTGTGGAGCAGAATTTTTGCAGAATAGTGTTTTAAAGAGTCACAAAAGGACACACACAGGAGAGAAACCTTATAAGTGTGATGTTTGTGGAGCACAATTGTCTCGTAGTGGTGCTTTAAAGAGTCACAAAAGGACACACACAATAGAGAAACCTTATAAGTGTGATGTTTGTGGGGCAGAATTTTCTCAGAATGACACTTTAAAGAGTCACAGAAGGAAACACACAGGAGAGAAACCTTATAAGTGTGATGTTTGTGGAGCAGAATTTTCTCAGAATTATTCTTTAAAGAATCACAAAACGACACAAGTTGGAGAGAAACCTTGTAGTGCAGAATTTTCTAAGAATGGTGCTTTAAAGAGTCACAAAAGGATTCACACAGGAGAGAAACCTTATATGTGTAATGTTTGTGGAGCAGAATTTTCTCAAAGTGGTGCATTGAAGAATCACAAAAGGACACACACAGGAGAAAAACCCTATAAGTGTGATGTTTGTGGAGCAGATTTTTCTCAGAATGGTGCTTTAAAGAGTCACAGAAGAACACACAGGAGAGAAACCTTATAAGTGTGATGTGTGTGGAGCAGAATTTTCTAATAGTGGTGCTTTAAAGAGTCACAAAAGGACACATACAGGAGAGAAACCTTATAAGTGTGATGTTTGTGGAGCACAATTTTCTCATAGTTGTGCTTTAAAGAGTCACAAAAGGACACACACTGGAGAGAAACCTTTTAAGTGTGATGTTTGTGGAGCAGGATTTTCTCATAGTGGTGCTTTAAACAAGCACAAAAGAACACACACAGGAGATAAACCTTATAAGTGTGATGTTTGTGGAGCAGGATTTTCTCAGAGTGGTTCTTTGGAGAGTCATAAAAGGACACACACAGGAAAGAAACCTTATAAGTGTGATGTTTGTGGAGCAGAATTTTCTCAAAATAGTAATTTAAGGAATCACAAAAGGACACACACAGGAGAGAAACCTTATATGTGTGATGTTTGTGGAGCAGAATTTTCTCGAAATAATCGTTTAAAGAGTCACAGAAGGACACACACAGGAGAGAAACCTTATATGTGTGATGTTTGTGGAGCAGAATTTTCTCGAAATGATCATTTAAGGAGTCACAGACGGACACACACAGGAGAGAAACCTTATAAATGTGGTGTTTGTAGAGCAGAATTTTCCCAGAGTGGTGCTTTAAAGAGTCACAAAAGGACACATACAGGAGAGAAACCTTATAAGTGTGATGTTTGTGGAGCAGAATTTTCTCAAAATAGGCATTTAAGGAATCACAAAAGGACACACACAGGAGAGAAACCTTAAGTGCGATGTTTGTGGAGCAGAATCTTCTCATAGTGGTATTTTTAAGAGACACAACAAGACACACACAGGAGAGAAATCTTTTAAGTGTCATGTTTGTGGAGCAGAATTTTCTCCTAGTGGTGCTTTAACACTCTTCGGAACAGAAATTTAAAAAAAATCGTTCTGAAGTGAGCGATGACTTTTGAATTAGAAAAAAGCACATTTATTTTTTAATTTTGACTTCAAATCAATGTTTTATATTAAGAATACATGTTAACAATTATATCTATGCTAAATGATATACAGCTTTCACTTATTTTGACTTTAAAATTACACAGAAAAATGTAAACACCGCATTTGTCTGTCCGCCATTTTGGATATGTTACGAACAACTCATCTTAACACATCGTAAACAGAATGCAGTTTTACAGTGACTACAACGCATCTAGTGATGTAGATTCTTGTTCTGATGATTATTCAGTGGACTTGGAACCATCTGATGAGTTGGATGGTAAAAATACACCTCAGAACAACTCAAATCACCAGCAGCACAATTAAAGGTAATGTTACTTCATTTCCGAAATGATAACAGCTGATTTTGACTAGCGGTAAAACAGTCGTTTTGGTGGCCTATAGTAATTAGTATAGCTGCTTTCTGTTTGTTTTTGAAAAAAAAAAAAAAAAATATTTCACCATTCAAACAGCTAACAAGGAACTCATGGCACCAGGAAATAAATATAAAGAGGGTTGGACATAACCTGTGAATCATCTGATTTTTCTTACCTCATTTGCCCTGTGTCTCTGCTTTTAAAAATTGTTATTTACATCATAAGACTTTATGACTGACAGTATTCCTTTGTACAGTAAAATTTAATGTGTTTTAATTTTCCTGTGTACACTGAACTGTAACTTTGAATTTTATTGTTGATCTGTAAAAATTTTGAGTTGTTCTTCTTGCAGATGTTTTGGTTATAATGTACTTGATGAAGGCCCACCTTTCAAGCCTCTGCCCTTTTTGCCTGAGCGGGTTTCAGGTCTGCAACTGTCAGAGGTAAGGACCAGATCAAATACAAAGCAGTTTTTGAGGCCCATTGACTTCTTCAAACTGTATTTCACTGCTGACATTGTTGGTTAGAAATAAAGGTCGTTATTCTTTTCGACAGTATATTAGAGACAAGCCAACAAAATAGGGAATGAAGTTATGGGTTCTTGCTGATGTTGTTAGTGGATATACTTGTGACTTTGATGTTTATTTAGGTAGGAACACTGCAAATGGACCATTTGGTTTAGCTTATACTGTAGTTATGAATCTTATGAAATCTTTGGTGAGACGAGGATGTAGGGTTTATTTTGATAATTTTTATACATCCATTCAGTTACTGAAGGGCTTGTGGATGTTAGGGATTGGAGCTTGTGGCATATTTCTTAGAAACAGAAAGGGGTTTCCAGCTATCAAATATAAAGGAAATTGAAAAAAAATAGTTTCAGAGATGTAATGAGGCGGGTTAGAGATGAAGAATTACTATCACTGCTGTGGAGAGATAACAAAACTATAACACTGGTTTCAAGCATTCAGAATGCAAATGGCCAAAGGTTCACTAAGCGTAGAACTAAGGTTAATGGGAATTTTTGAGAACTTAATGTTAGACAGCCAAATCTTTTAAGGGATTACAATATATACATGAAAGGAGTGGACAAGAGTGACCAGCTGATTAACATGTACAGTGTTTTGAGAAAAGCCAATAAATATTGGAAAACTCTTTTTATTTTCACTTTCTGGATATGGCTAGGGTAAATAATTACATTTTATTTCAAGACTGGCAGAAAAAACACCCAGATGTAGAAGAACTGGAAAGGCCAGCTAGATTTTACAGAAGAACTAATCAGGGAATTTGGAGCCGTGGTAGCATAGTGGTTAGTGCACTGGCTTCCTAGCTCAGTGGTCCATGGTTTGATCCCCAGATGAGGTGGGATTTTTTTTTTAGGCTGCAAATGGCTCCTGGGTCGACCCAGCCCCAGCTAGGTACCAGAGCAACTTCTGGGAAGATTAAGACTGACGGCGTGATGCTGACCACATCACCCCTAGTGTGCCGATGGTCAAGAAATTATAGGCCTAACACCATATTCTCAACATGCTTCAATGGACGTGTAATGGGATCCTTTACCTTTTTTTAACCTTTTAATCAGGGAATTGGTAAACAGGTTTGTATGATGATGTACCACTTGCTTCAAAGCCACCAGTTTTTTCTCAGCATGCCATGGACCCCGAGTTTACAAAGACAAAAATAAATTGTAAGCTTTGCTTTCAGACTGTAAAGACTGAAAAAAAACAACAGTTGAATGTAAAGTTTGTGATACTTTTTTATGTTTTCATGCAGGTAGGAATTGTCTGTCAGAATACAAGACTTAGTAGGAAATATATAAAGATGTGTTGAGTCTTTATTATGTCACTCTCATAACTGATTTTACTTATGTGTTATCATACAGTGTTACACTAGAAAGATGTCTACTGAAGTTATATCTCATTAATTTAACTAAGATGTTGCAGCTACTTATAATAAGTGTCATATAATCAGTGAAAGATATTTTTTGAATATTTTTTTTTTAATCCCAGTTACATAACATTTTAAAAATAAGTATAATTTTATTATTTAATGTTGAATTGTTTTGCAAATGTAACATATTGTTGCGCACATATTTTTGATGCACAGATTACAAAAATATGATATGACTAATTGATATGAAAAAGAGATTACTTTTGTTACAATCAAAGTTATATCACCCATGATTTGATTTATACTTTTGATTATGTGGATGATTTCCCTTGAATATTGATCTGGCGGATTAATACCGAATTTATGTAATTTCTCATTTGTTAGGACCAGAAAATAGATTGATCTTGTTCAATATGTTTATGGCCTGAATTTATATGTATTACTTGTCTAGTGCAAGAAGATTCAGTCTTATATTGTATATCTTTGTATGTTTAGGTCGGACTATATTCTTTGTGCCGAACACTGGGGCAGGTATTCGTTTTTGAGGCATGCGTAGTGAGTCTCGATAATGCTGCCTGATATGGCTGAGTGTGTTTTTCTTGGGCTGGTCCTTTTCAAGGTTGAAAAGTGATTTGTGCATGTTTTTCCAGGAGGAGTTAGTATCTCTGCAAGAGTCTATTTGTCAGAGATTCTCCTCATGCACTTTGTTATTAATTCGGACTCCAGGTAATACCAGACCCTTCTTTTGATGATCTCTATGTGGTTAGGCCTAGATGGATTTCGTGCCTCGAACATCGTTGGTCGTTTATATACCATTGAAGATGACAGGTTTCCCAACAGAGCTTAGGTCTACATGTAACAACCTTAGTAATGTGGAACTGTAGGGAAACTCTAGGAAATTATTGATATTCAAATTGTGAATTAACTTTGGCTTATCATTATCCTTCTGCTGGGTGAGTGAGCAAAACTCAGGATGGCAGCCATCTTGTTTTCTTGTCATCGTTATGAATCACTGTCAAGAGAACAGTCTATCAAACTTATTATCGGACAGTGATATGGAGATCTCACTAACATGAAAACCCCTATCGTGGTTTAACTTTATTACATGAATATTTTGATATATGTCGCTGGAGAACTTAGCCAAGGAAAAGGTTCAGCCAGTGAACTCTTTATATGTTTATACACCCACACCCACTGATGCGTTCAGTCAGTTAGGGGATGTGGCAATAGTCTGCCAGAACATTGAATGATTACCTTATATCTTCCATCATATTTGAATGCTGCATGAAATATGATCTACTGTTCAAATGCCTAATGATATATATGTCAACATGTTCCTATGACTATGTGCCGTGCTGTCCTGATGTGTGCGTCCCTATTAAACGGTGTGAAATGCCCGCTGTAGTTCAAGACGTCATTGCCTTGCATAAGAGTGTGTGAGAAATATTATCAAGTGGTCGAATACACAGAACCATTACACCATTCGCATTACTTGACACTCCCACTCAATGTCAACATGACAGGTTCATTCGATTATGCAGAAGTAACTCGAAGAAGACCTTCTTCAGTGATGACCAGTACACGACTCTAAAACATAACACCCGCATCCAGACATTATCAGTGGTGGCATTTCGGCTTTTATCACATATGATGCAGAAATTGTTACACTACAATAAAGTGTGACTGTTGTTAATTATTCTAATAATATTTTTTTTTTGGTCTTCTTTGTAAAATATCATATTTATAATTTTTGTATATTTTTCCTCTTGACTTTCCTTAAGTTTTTTAAAACTCACATCAATATAAATTAAAACAATATTACTTTTACATCTAACTATGGTAGTCTGTTCAATTACAAACAATGTAATGTACTCTTGGGTAGACTTCAAATTAAAATGTATCAAGGACTATCAGAAGTCAGATATGTCAGAGTATGAGAAAATAATACAAAATATCAGGTCTGAAGAGAGTTAAAACGTCACACACAGGAGAGAAACCAGATAAGTGTGATGTTTGTGGAGCAGAATTTTCTCAAAATGATCATTTAAAGAGTCACAAAAGGACACACACAGGAGAGAAACCTTATAAGTGTGATGTTTGTGGAGCAGAATTTTGTCAGAATGGTGCTTTAAAGAGTCACATAAAGAAACACACAGGAGAGAAACCTTATAAATGTGATGTTTGTGGTGTGATATTTTTAAAATACACTACTTGTGACAGTGAGTTCATCACTTTAGGAATTATCACTTCTAACTAAAACAGACTATAGCTTGGTTGATAGGAATTTGTTAAAATAAAATAATTAAACCGTAAATTTATAGTAGAAACAGACCATGATAATAATAGCGTAGATTAGTTTTTATCCAATCGTGAGCTCAGAAAATTTAGAACAGATGCGATTTCCCCAGCGGCCCAGAATAGCCTTTAGTAGAGTACGCACCTAGCTTGAGAGACAAGCAGATGTGTCTAGAACGCAGTGGTTTTACTGCAAATCAAGTTATTCTAATTGTGGGATTAGAAAATCTGAAGATGATAGTAATTTAACTTCAAGGTGCATTTATGTGTTTGTATTCTATATTGGAAGACTGTAAGTAGTCGCAACTAATTACTCAACATTAATTGACATGTCGAGATCGAATGAGTGTTGCAGATTTAGAAATGAAATAATGGCTGACGGTTTTCCTTTAAATGCATATGCAGGATTGATTTGTCTTGCTGAAGCAATGACATGTCAGGATGAGATATAGCTATTTTGTAACCTGAAGAAGCAGAGTAATCTACATTGAACTACTAGTATGCACTTGCTTGCCAAAATGGCATAAAGAACAGGAAATAATTTCCTATGAGTAGAACCCGAGTGGTCCATGTGAAGTAAGAAGCCCATACAGCAGGATTTTTGGGAAGGAATATGCTCAGATGAATATTTGAAATATGTATTTTATGAAGTTTTGCTATATTGACTTGTAAATAAGTTGTGGACAATAAAAATTCCATCTTGAGACTAGAGGCAGGTTGTCTCTCCATTTCTTTGTTACCTAGACCTATGGAATGAAGGAAAATATGACTGATAGAAACAAATGCTAAACTAATTACTGCTCTAAACAAATACACCTTAAAGGACCATCCCAGAACCTGGTACAACCTTAAGTCTGTTGAAGAACAATTTCCACCTCTAGCGTATAGGCTAGTCGATTAACTAGACTCTTCGTAATAAACAGCAAACCCCCAACATACCCCGGCCACATACTCTAAGAAGGCATACAGGGGAAAAGCCATATAGGTGTAATCTTTGTGGTGATGCATTTTCTCAGGCTACTCGGATAAAGAGACATGTGTTGAAACACATTGGAGAGCTGTATAAATGTGAGTTTTATTGTATTAGGTTTTCTCAAGTCTGTATTCTAAAACAGCACACAAGACATACTTGAGAGCAAATTTCTAAGTGTGATGTTTGTTGTATTAGGTTTTCTCAAGTCTGTATTCTAAAATTACACACAACAATTTACAAAACATACATGAGAGACAATTTGTAGTGCAATGTGTGTGGTGTTGAGTTTACCCAAGTCTATATTCTAAAACTGCACACTAGACGTACATCAGAGATAATTTTTGTGATGTTTACCTTACACAATGTAATGCAAGTTTATTAATTTATTATTCTTCAGCCCCCTATTCACAAATTATCTTGATGGTTTAAATTATTTGACCACTTCCTGTGGACTTCATTTTTTCAAAGTGGTAGTGAAAACAACTATTTTGTTGGTAAATTGAAATCTCAACCAGATTTGTTGTTGTTAAATAGGGCTGCTGAGCTTCTCACTCTTTTGCAGCCAATAGCAAGTTCAATAACCTTTGGTAACACTGAAGATCTAGGCTTTTCTTGTGGCTTTTCTACCATTCTGAAACATGTTGAGTTAAAGTCATCAGCTCCAGTTTCTCCAGCTTAGCTTGCATTTAAAGGATCACCACATTTGGTGTGATAGAAAAAGGGAAATAACTGAGAATAGATTAACGAGTTATAATTTGTGAATAGGGGGACTTGGTCACATGACATGGGGGTATATAAACCCGTGGGTAGTCGGAAAAAGCTCTCTTGCTTTTTACCACTTTACTTACTCCATGCTGTAAGCCAGCTATGTGAACGTTAGCTTAGGCTAACAAAGGTAGACATCTGTACGATGAAGAAGGAAGAAACCAGCTCGAGTACTTTTATAAAGTGTAGTACTGACTGCAGTGTTGCAGGCAAGACAGATCAAGATTCTTCCAACAACGGTATGTTGTTATCGAGTTATGGTCAAGTTATTTCATTCGAGCATCTCGTCAAGGAATATGGTATGTAGATCATTTACTAGATTGCAATCCTGAAGATAGTTCGAGAACCACGTGCAAGCAGGGTTAACCAGTACAAACATAGACTAACGTCATTACGGAATATTTATAGGGCTAACGGATAAAGTTTCAACCTCTGGTGGTGGGCCAGTATACTATACTACTCGTCAAAAGTCAAGGGCCACTCTATTATTTTCAATACACTTTTATATAAGCGCATAGAATGATTAAATGAAGGAAGTTTTTAGTAAAAATGGGTGCAATATCTTTCTCTGACAGTCCTCTATGCACATTAAGCATAAAAACAACTCACCGACAACCATGGTGATCACGTGCAATTTGGTTTGATGACCATAAATTCACATTTTTAATCTGATTTTTCAAACTTCCGTACAACCAAACAGATGAAGTAATCGTGCTGATTGACATTCCACGTGCAAAGGTGACTTTTCATGAACAGAATTCACTCTTAATTTGTTTTACAATCAGCAGACTTAGGGTAGTTTCATCACTTGCAAAAAGCATGCCACCGAGAAGATGTCTTGACACCTTACAAAGAATGAGGGCTATAGCGTGGGTTGAAAGTGGTTTATCTGTCCGTGAGGTTGCTAGACGGCTTGCAGTGTCACACTCTACTATCCAAAGAATGTTGGAGAGATTTCAGGCCACAGGAAGTGGGGAGGATCGCCAGCGGCCAGGTCGCCCTAGATGCACCAATAGACATGATGACCGGTACCTCTTGTTGTCAGCCCTGCGCCATCGAACAGTGACTTGTTCCACTCTAAGATGTCAGCTGAGACAAACTGTAAACGTTAATGTCAGTCAAAGCACCATTCGCAGACGTTTACATGAATTTGGACTGGCTGCTCGACGTCCTGCAGTCAGAATCCCTCTTACTCCTGCTCATCGCAGAGCCCGTGTTGCTTGGTGTCACGAGCACATCCGATTGACAAGGCAACAATGGAGTCAAGTTCTCTTCACTGATGAATCTCGCTTCACTGTGTCATTTAATGATGGCAGGATTCGAGTTTGGAGACGACCAGGAGAGCGATTTATTGATGACACAATTCGAGAGGTGGATCGTTATGGTATGTGTTCTGTCATTGTCTGGGGAGGCTTCTACAGACACGGCAGGATCCCGCTCTACATCATCCAAGGCAACTTGACTGGCCCAAGATAACAGAACAAAAAATTGAGACCAATTGTTCAGCCTGCTCTGGAGGCCATAGGTGGTAATGCCATCCTCCAAGATGATAACGCTCGACCCCATTGAGCTCGTGTGGTGAATGAGTTTATTCAGCAACATGGGATCATCAGGATGGCGTGGCCAGCTCATTCACCTGACCTTTCTCCGATTGAGCACCTCTGGGATGTCCTTGGTTGAAGATTGTCAACAAATCACCCCCTGCCAACGGATGTTGCACAGCTGACTGCATTTCTGCTTCAGGAATGGCAAGCTGTTCCTCAGGATACTCTTCGGACCCTTGTGGACTCGATACATCTACGCTGTCTTGAATGCCTTGCTGCAAACGGTGGTCATACCCGATTTTGAAATGTCTATTTGTCCAATATCTATTGTGTGACTTTTGAAAAGGTGGGTGACACACTTTACAGCTTCATTTATATACCCCCATGTCATGTGACCAAGTCCCCCTATTCACAAATTATGACTCGTTAATCTACTCTCAGTTATCTCCTTTTTCCTATCACACTGGTCCCAAGCTAGGAGTAAGAAGTGTGTGGCATACTGTGCATTCCCTGCCATCCATGGAAGCTGTCCAGCTATGCAGAGCTAAAATATTGTACTCTGGTTCTGGACTCTCCCAAGGAATTGTCACGTCCTGTACAGAGCCACTTCTCAGTTCCCCTGCTTATCAGTGGGTCCATAGTGAGATCCTCCTACATGCAGTCAACCAGGTCAAAGCTAAAGAATCACTTCTGGGATCAAAGCTTAGTGGGAGTTGCTGGGTTCTCAACACGTTTCAATACAGAGGGAATCCCTGAAGTGTGTGGATGATTTCAAGCATCATTGAGGGTGTAATTAGCCTCACAGAGGTTCACTTCCACCTATGTATACTGGAGCATTGAGAATAGCTGGTGGTCAATTAAAGATGACTCCAGATATGACCCCATGCATCTCAGCAAGATAAATGTAATCTCTGTGGTGCTATATTTTCTGATATACTACAGAGAGGTTTTATAAATGTGATTTTCTTGTTGTAAAGTGTGGTGTCTGCCTGTTAGGTAAAGGTAAAGGTAAAGGAACCCGTTACACGCCCATTGAGGCATATTGGGAATATGGTATTAGGCCCATATTATCTTGACCGTCGGCACACGAGGGGTGATGTGGTCGGCATCACGCCGGCCACCTTAACCTTCCCAGAGTAGCTCTGGTACCCATTTGGGGCTGGGTCGACCCAGGAGCCGTTTGTGGCCTAAAAATTTTCCGCCTCATCTGGGGATCGAACCATAGACCACTGCGCTAGGAAGCCAGTGCACTAACCACTATGCTACCGCGGCTCCCTGTCTGCCTGTTAGCTAAGGACATATTCAGACATACAGAAAACAAGCCATGTAATTATGATATTTCTGATGCAGTGTTTTCTATGTATGCTCAAATTGTGCCATTAAAAAGAAAAGTGCTTGTTGGGTTCGTTTCTAACGTTCAAGAGTGTTATTTACGCGAATGGTTTTGATAGAACGAAAATGTCATAAAATGTTCTTCAACACGAACACCAACAAGTAGTGATGAACTGGTTATTGACTGGCAGCACACAAGGCTGTGATGATTGTACATATATTTTATTGAACGTGACATATACGACGTTGAACAAGACGGTCATATTTACAGTTGCAAAAAGGTCATTACATCAAAAATGTTGATCATTGACTTTTCAAGTTTATGAAGATCCTCTACAATTAAGTCCTCTCATTCAAGTGACTAAAGATCGATCACTTCCTTTGCCATAGCATATGTATTGTAGTAACGTCCGTTGACCTTCTCTCAAGGACGTATCCTATGACCAACGGATTAATTCTCACTGAGTAATATTTCTTGTCATACTCGCACTAATTCCAGACTTCCTTCATACAATATTTAGGTAGCATAGATATATAACAATCCAAACAAAGTCATCCACAACAATACGACCAGGTTAGAGTTCTGTATTGACCAACCTCTCTGTATCCATGCCACGACTTTGGCATTTACGAAAATACGGCATATAAACATAAGAAGTATGCAAATCAATTAACTTTGTTTCTTCGTAGGAATCCTCCCCTCTACGGTAATTCAAAAGGGCTAACGACTCCGTCTGTCCATTCTAGGAAGGACATACTGTGATGACTTCCCGCTAGATCAGAACTATGAGCGGCCTTATACATTAATTTACTCAATAAACATTCAATGACATGGGGCAACACTTACATGATACTTCTACTCTTGGCTGCATCATGAACCAGTAGAGATCATACAAAAGTAATGGCTTCTTCCAAACTTGCCAATAAAATATTCCAAGAAATATACCTCGGACATAAACACAGTCCGTACTGCCCCGAACTCACATGACGTCACTATTTTTCAAACTAGGTTACCCGTGCGTCCAAAGCAACTCACACTGCATTGTGCACGTCAGTGCGTGAATCAATCGAACGCACAAATAATAAAATATATAAAGACTGGTGCGTACATTTGGCAGGACCGAAGACTACCCCCTTAGGTAATAAATGTACGTAACAGCTCCCTTATCACCTCCCCTTAAAAAAAATTAATTCTATTAATTTTTTTTGAACTTAATACCCGAGAGAGGTGAGTCAAAACTACAACAAGATATATGAAATGCATAAAGTTATACTATATTAAGAAAAGAATATTAAAAGAAATCAATATAACTAAATGATAGTATGCATTAAAGCACACATCCACAATCGACCTACTTTGGAACGATGTGGTAATATTCAAAGTAAAAACAAGTTTGAAAATGAAAAATGAAAAAACCATTAAAAAAAAAAAAAAAGATGATAATAAAATTCAACTAAGTTTTCAACAAAATTTGAAACATATGATTTCAAAAATGAAAATGAACAGCAACACTGATGATGATCAATGACAAGAGAATCAATAAAACAGAGAAATTGAAAATACAATGTGCAAAAATGAAACAATGCAAAATTAAACACATTAAGAATTAACACACTTAATGTTTTTCTAACACTAGTATGGTTGACTAGTGATCTAAAAGTGAGATATCCTAACTAAGACCCGTGAATGTAGGTATTACCTGACAACTAAGAAAGTTAGTTTGTGTGTGATCCATAATCAATTAAATAGATTAAATTGAATTAATCTAATTTATATATTCCTTAATTACTAACAAATAAACAGTTACTAATATTTCTAAGTAATTCCAGTATCACTCATTGTCAATGTTCAGTTGCAACTAGTTAGTAATAGACGCGACGATGTACTGAATGTTCCATACAAGATAAAATATATTCTCGCACACGCCATGTAGTGTAATATGTTCCATAGAATAATGAATGTCTATTTGTCGCTCTTAACAATGTTGCCATATTAATAAAAAGTTACTGTAGTACCAATGTTCCCGTTCTAATAAAACGTTAATATAGTATCAATAACAATGTACAAAGTTATTCATGTTATCGGTGAGGATGTTCCAACATCTGGAAGTGGTTTAGTTTCGACACGTTCACTTGGGCATCTTGATAGACAGTCTGCGAACACATTCTGCACTCCAGGAATAGCTCGTATCTCAAAATGGAACGGTTGAAGCGCTATAGCGTAACGCGCTGACTTTGATGACTTAACGTTCCCTGTGTTCAGTGCGGTAAGAGCTTTCTGGTCAGACTCCACCACAAAGTGTGATCCGAGGAGATAACGATCCAGTTTAGTGATTGCCCAGACAAGAGCAAGGAGCTCTTTATCCAGAACGGAATATTTCGTCTCGCTCGGCGTGAGCTTTCTG
This sequence comes from Oreohelix idahoensis, assembly GCA_024509875.1. Lineage (NCBI taxonomy): Eukaryota > Metazoa > Mollusca > Gastropoda > Stylommatophora > Oreohelicidae > Oreohelix > Oreohelix idahoensis. The sequence goes on from JAMPIV010021928.1 coordinate 91,746, forward strand.
GATACGTACATAACCGGAAATAAGGTGCCGTTATATTCCTGCATCAAAACTGCAGCAATAGCGTAAGAACTTGCATCACTGCGGAGAATGAAGGTGAGATTTTTGTCAGGCAACCTCAAAAAAGGTGCATTTGAAAAAAATTGTTTTATATAGTCTAAAGCCGTTTGGTGATCCTGCGACCACTTTATTACATTAGATGTGCCTTTCTTCAGTAGAGACGAAAAAGGTGCAGTTATAGTAGACAAATGAGGGATGAATTTTGAATAGAACTGTATTAGTCCTAAAAGCGACCTAACTTGTTTTTTTGTCTTAGGTGCTGAGATGTTTAAAATTTTAGAGACGTTACTGTCTTCTGTATACATGAAACCATGACCTATGCGGTGACCCAGAAATGAGATGTCATGAAAACCGACAAAAGCCTTTGAAGGTTTCGCTGTTAAGTTATAATCCCGTAAGGTAGAAAGTAAAGATTTTAAACCCTGAATATGTTCATCCCAAGAGTCACTGAAAAGACAGATGTCATCTATATAAGTAATGACATCGGGACGATGAGACAATATGCGGCGCATCATGCGTACAAAGGTAGCTGGCGCATTCATTAATCCGAATGGCATAAAATTCCATTGAAAAAGACCCCGTGGTGTCGAGAAAGCGGTGAATGGCTTTGCTTTAGGAGTGAGTGGCACTTGCCAATATCCCTTTGAAAGGTCAAATTTCGAAAAGAATGTAGCATGAGATAATCTCTCCAATAAGTCATCTAAAAGAGGTAATGGTTCCGCATCGAATTTTGTAACTTTGTTTAATTTCCTGTAATCTACGCAAAGACGTATATTGTTGTCCTTCTTCCTAATGATTACCATAGAAGAAGAATATGGTGATGAAGATGGTTCAATTATATTTAATTGAAGCATCTCATCCAATTCCTTATCAACCTTATCACGAAAGTGTAAAGGAATAGGATATGGGCGAACTCGAATAGGCGTATCGTCAGTCAGAATAATGTCATGTTGGATGACTGACGTATGACCTGGGATGTCAGTGAGGACATCCTCATACGAGTGTAGAATATTAGAGACTTGCTGACGTTGATCAGCCGAAAGAGTAGATGAGATCGTAACATCATTCCATTTCTCAGTGGAATGGAGTGGTACAACTGGTATTGGTAGTTGTACATCATCGAAAGAAGATTCTTCTTCTTGGATGACTGACAAACTAGAATAGTGTTGAATAGGAGGTGTAGGATCGTCAGTTGCCTGAAACACTGACTGTAGATAATCAGGACGTGAGTAATACTCCTTCAACATGTTAATGTGGAAGGTTTTATGTTTACCATTAACATCAACGATGTAGTCGACATCGGATATTCTTGAGATGATCCTGAAAGGACCTCTCCAGGTAATTAAAAGACGATTGTTATGCGCAGGTAGTAAGACAAAAGCTTCATCACCAGGTATGAGCTGGCGAAGACGTCTATACTTGTTTGCAAATAGACGAGCTTTTTCTTTGGCTTGTTCGGATGATGCAGTAGCTAGTCTACAAGCATCTATGATTCTCTTTCTCAGAGAGATCACATACTCATAAGAGGATTGAGTTTCCTCTTCAATATTCTCGTCAACCAATAAGTCGTGGATTAACGACATCGGACCGCGTGGTTGCATGCCAAAAACAAGCTGGAATGGAGAAAACCCCGTGGCTTGATTTTGTACTTCGCGATACGCAAAGAGACAAGCGGGTAGGACCCGATCCCAGTCTTGGGGATGGTCTTGAGTCATCTTACCCAACAACTGCTTGAGTGTCCTATTGAGACGCTCAATTAACCCATTTGACATCGGATGATAAATAGAACTAAGAGATCTGTCTATACCTAATGTCTTCATAACTTGAGACATGGATTCAGAAATGAACTGAACCCCATGATCCGACAAGATTTTCCGTGGAAAACCAATGCGTGAGAAGATTAACATCAATGCCTCTGCTACACTGGCAGATGAAGTGTTCTTGAGAGGGATGGCCTCAGGCCAACGAGTGCACATATCAATGCACGTAAGGATATGCGTATGCCCTCTAGCAGATGGAAGCATCGGACCAATAATGTCTATGGCCATTTTATCAAATGGTCTAATCGGGATGTCCGCAGCTTGAATAGGAGCCGCATGAAATGGACCCCGTACCTTAACTTCCTGACATATCAAACAGGACCGACAATAGAGAGTGATGTCCCTATGGACGCCTGGCCAGTAGAATGCCGAAAGCACTCTGGATTTGGTACGCGAAAAACCCATATGGCCCGCACATTGCGAGTCATGCGCATGTCGTAATATACGAGATCTCATAGAGGATGGGACTAAGATCTGATAACATAAGGATGAATCCTTTTCCCGTATTACTCTAACCAAAATCCCATTTTTAAGTATAAAGTCATGTCTAGATTTTGCAAGTTTGTTGCTGGTATTCTTTTTGTTCACATATTGAAAAAATTTTTTTAATGAATCATCATTCTTTTGCAATGTTGCAAACAACTCCCGTGAAATAGGAGCATCATCATCACAAGTGGTATGAACTGTAGGTTCAATAGGTGTATCATGCGACATATTAGTAGCTTGCGCTCTAGTCACTACTGCATTTGCAGTTTGAATATGTCGCTCTTCCCATTCAGCTATTTGCTGTGGTGTACACTCTTTAATACCATGTATGCGACCAAGTATTAAATCACAAATTGGATTCGGAAGAAGACATGCTTGGATCTTTCCTGAAAAAAATGGTGTATTAAGATCAATAATAGCAGTGGGAAATGTTTCAACGGTGCCACCAAAAGTCACACACTTGACAACCCTGCCCGTGGCACAACTTGGGTTGATCAGCGAAGTCCGGACGCCCACAGTGCTACAACCTGAGTCAAATAGGAGAGAGCATGAAATATTGTTGACAAATCCCTTGTTAAACTTAAGAGAGCCCTGTCCCTGGTGTACTGACGCAGCAGTGGCCGTACAGACTGCAGGTAGACTAGGCAAGGTATGTCCGCAACGCAGCGTCGTGATCGCCTTAGGCTGGAAAAGAGTCGAGCATTCTGGACAGTCTTTCACCTGGGTACAATCAAGAGAACAAGACATAGCATTGTGAGTTTCAGCTACTTTACCCTGTTCAATGTTAGCCTGTGTATCAATTAAAGAGACATTAGAATGTCTACCCGTATTACTCGACGATCTATCTCTGCGACGCGATCGATTTTGATTATTTGCATTAAAATTGCCATAATTGTCGTTTCTGCTAGAGTTAAAATTTGGATGAGTTCGATAGTTTGTATAATTAAAGTTATGCTGTTCTTTAAAATTTTTATTCCAAGAACCTTGTCTGTTTTGCGGACCCTGAGATTTTGATCTCCAGTTTTGTTTATTATAATGTCCTTGATTATTTTTAAAATTATTGTTACCAAAATCTCGCGATCTGTGAGTTTGGTTCCAAGAAACATTAAATGGAGCAGATTGTTGAAATTGCTTCCCTTTGTAAAAGTTATCATTGTTAAAATTGTAATTATTTCCCTTATTGACATACCTGTCAGCACTAAAGGAACGATTTCGTGAAAAATTGTTTTGTTGTGCTGCAAAAGCAACAGGCAATTCATTCTTAATCTGTGCGTTACTTAGATCCATGTTTGGGTGAGCAGTGCAAAAATTTTTTGCATGTTCTTCTAAGCCTTTCATAGATAAAGGTTTCCGTTCGTGTAAAAATGCGAGAAATGTAGGATTTACAGACGAAAGTACCTTATCGCGCATCAGTAAATCGAAGAGACCTTCATACGACTTTTCAATTTTGGATAATTCGATCCATCTTTCTAATGTTAGTCGTATCTGTGACAGAAAATCACTAAAATTTCTGCCAGATTGAGGTAGTAATGTATGAAATCTTAAACGATATTCGTCTTCTGTCATTTGGAATTTTTGCAGAAGTGCTGCTCTAAGAGCATTATAGTCATTTTTCTCACCAATGCTGGTGGTATGATAAACTGCTAATGCATCCCCTGTAAGTAATCTGGATAAATATGTACAGTATAGCGCTTTATCCACGTTATAAGATCCACAAGTGGCCTCAAACCTATCTAGGAAGAATATTACGTCATCAGACGGGGGATTAAATTTTGGTAATTTAAGGTGAATTTCCTTAAAATGATCATGTCTGGATGAAGTTTGGCTTTCAAAAGTTCTCTGAGAATTAGCTTCCTGAGTAAACCTAATTCTCTCATATTCTGACTCTGCTAATTTCAGTTCATGCTGTCGTTTTTTTTCATTCTCTTCCATCTCAAGCTGAAGTCGTTTTACATTTTGTTCAGCTATTAATCTCCTCTCTTCCATTTCTTTTTGTTTATTTTCCATCTCAATCTTAAGTCTTTCTTCAGCCTCCCTTTGCTTCTGTTCTGCCTCTCGCTGAAATCGTTTCTCTTCTAATTCAGCGGTTAATCTCATTTTTTTCTCCTCTTCCTCAGCTATAAATTTCCTCTTCTTTTCATGTTCCTCAGCATCAATCCGTTTTTGATCTGCCTCAAATTTCATCTTCTTCTCTTGTTCCTCAGCCTCAAATTTCATCTTCTTCTATTGTTCCTCAGCCTCAATCCGTTTTTGATCTGCCTCAAATTGAAGTTTTTCTAGTCTTAAAGTTTCTAACTTTCTCTGTTCGGCTTCTATTTCTTGAGCTTTTCTATATTCTGCAAGTGCAAATGATTTTGCTTCATCAGGAGCCATCTGAAGAGCTTTTGCTTGCTTAATGAAATAATCTAGTGAATACATTATGCTTTATAAGTAGTCACAGTACTCTTAGTTTATAAAATGATAATTAATCAATGTAAATTAATTAACCTTGTTACTATAACAAGTGTTCTTCGTTCCTGTCCTTAGAACGGTATAATGTTATCATATAGTTATTAAATATGTTAATAATCAATACAGTTATTTATGTAATGAAATGTCATGAAAGTAATAACGTGACAAACAATAGAAACAATACCGACAAGACACGATAATCAAAGACGATAGAAAACAGTCGCAGAAATCCAATAAAAATAAAAATGTGAAACTAAAAATAGAATGTCGTAAAGAGTTACGATGATAACTGCGATCAAATAATCAACAAGACAATAGACAACACAGTGTAAAAACATAGGTTTTGTAAAAAACTGAACGACAGGAAAGGTGAGATGGACGCAATATACAAACAAAATTCATCATAAAACTAAATTACGAATAAAAATAAATACGAAAACAACAATTAAAACTTGACACTACAGCTAAACAGTCAGGTGTCACAGACCACCAGACACAGTGGACCTAGAATCCTTCTACGCTCACGCGTAGGAACATTCCACTGAGGGAAGTCTGCAAAACAATTCCTAAAGAACAGTCACGAAGGCCCTGGTGTGAAACTGGTATGTATCCTCCGTGAGTCTCCAAACCCTACCTCCCACAAAGAATACACAACATATAACACGGAAAATATAAAGGTGGACATAAACAATTAAGGCACAGCTAATAATAATAAAATGTATAACGGATACAAGTTATACTTAGCTCGCGTGTGCCGGGAAAAACAAGGTGCCTCGTCTCCGTGGATGTACGTCAGAGGATACAATACTTCGCTCTGCGTATATAAAACCAGCTCGCACGTAATACTGACGAAGAGGTGAGCAAGGCAGTCAGTCACTGTAGAACTTGACGTGGAGGTTGATTGATGATCTTGAGCATTTGAGTTGATTTTGATTCATTATCACGCTAGGATCCAAATTGAGATGATGTCGCCTTGAAAGTACAAATTCTTCTTTTCAAACGATAATTTGGATGGGTACGTTCCTTTGAAATTACTTCCAGACCACACTGGCATACCAATTACTGTTGGGTTCGTTTCTAACGTTCAAGAGTGTTATTTACGCGAATGGTTTTGATAGAACGAAAATGTCATAAATGTTCTTCAACACGAACACCAACAAGTAGTGATGAACTGGTTATTGACTGGCAGCACACAAGGCTGTGATGATTGTACATATATTTTATTGAACGTGACATATACGACGTTGAACAAGACGGTCATATTTACAGTTGCAAAAAGGTCATTACATCAAAATGTTGATCATTGACTTTTCAAGTTTATGAAGATCCTCTACAATTAAGTCCTCTCATTCAAGTGACTAAAGATCGATCACTTCCTTTGCCATAGCATATGTATTGTAGTAACGTCCGTTGACCTTCTCTCAAGGACGTATCCTATGACCAACGGATTAATTCTCACTGAGTAATATTTCTTGTCATACTCGCACTAATTCCAGACTTCCTTCATACAATATTTAGGTAGCATAGATATATAACAATCCAAACAAAGTCATCCACAACAATACGACCAGGTTAGAGTTCTGTATTGACCAACCTCTCTGTATCCATGCCACGACTTTGGCATTTACGAAAATACGGCATATAAACATAAGAAGTATGCAAATCAATTAACTTTGTTTCTTCGTAGGAATCCTCCCCTCTACGGTAATTCAAAAGGGCTAACGACTCCGTCTGTCCATTCTAGGAAGGACATACTGTGATGACTTCCCGCTAGATCAGAACTATGAGCGGCCTTATACATTAATTTACTCAATAAACATTCAATGACATGGGGCGACACTTACATGATACTTCTACTCTTGGCTGCATCATGAACCAGTAGAGATCATACAAAAGTAATGGCTTCTTCCAAACTTGCCAATAAAATATTCCAAGAAATATACCTCGGACATAAACACAGTCCGTACTGCCCCGAACTCACATGACGTCACTATTTCCAAACTAGGTTACCCGTGCGTCCAAAGCAACTCACACTGCATTGTGCACGTCAGTGCGTGAATCAATCGAACGCACAAATAATAAAATATATAAAGACTGGTGCGTACATTTGGCAGGACCGAAGACTACCCCCTTAGGTAATAAATGTACGTAACAGCTCCCTTATCACCTCCCCTTAAAAAAAATTAATTCTATTAATTTTTTTTGAACTTAATACCCGAGAGAGGTGAGTCAAAACTACAACAAGATATATGAAATGCATAAAGTTATACTATATTAAGAAAAGAATATTAAAAGAAATCAATATAACTAAATGATAGTATGCATTAAAGCACACATCCACAATCGACCTACTTTGGAACGATGTGGTAATATTCGAAGTAAAAACAAGTTTGAAAATGAAAAATGAAAAAACCATTAAAAAAAAATGATAATAAAATTCAACTAAGTTTTCAAAAAAATTTGAAACATATGATTTCAAAAATGAAAATGAACAGCAACACTGATGATGATCAATGACAAGAGAATCAATAAAACAGAGAAATTGAAAATACAATGTGCAAAAATGAAACAATGCAAAATTAAACACTTTAAGAATCAACACATTTAATGTTTTTCTAACACTAGTATGGTTGACTAGTGATCTAAAAGTGAGATATCATAACTAAGACCCGTGAATGTAGGTATTACCTGACAACTAAGAAAGTTAGTTGTGTGTGATCCATAATCAATTAAATAGATTAAATTGAATTAATCTAATTTATATATTCCTTAATTACTAACAAATAAACAGTTACTAATATTTCTAAGTAATTCCAGTATCACTCATTGTCAATGTTCAGTTGCAGCTAGTTAGTAATCGACGAGATAATGTTCTCAATGTTCCATCCAAGATATAATATATTCTCTAACACGTTATGTAGTGTAATATGTTCCATAGGAATAACAAATGTATATTTGTCGCTCTTAACAATGTTGCCATATTAATAAAAAGTTACTGTAGTACCAATGTTCCCGTTCTAATAAAACGTTAATATAGTATCAATAACAATGTACAAAGTTATTCATGTTATCGGTGAGGATGTTCCAACATCTGGAAGTGGTTTAGTTTCGACACGTTCACTTGGGCATCTTGATAGACAGTCTGCGAACACATTCTGCACTCCAGGAATAGCTCGTATCTCAAAATGGAACGGTTGAAGCGCTATAGCGTAACGCGCTGACTTTGATGACTTAACGTTCCCTGTATTCAGTGCGGTAAGAGCTTTCTGGTCAGACTCCACCACAAAGTGTGATCCGAGGAGATAACGATCCAGTTTAGTGATTGCCCAGACAAGAGCAAGGAGCTCTTTATCCAGAACGGAATATTTCGTCTCGCTCGGCGTGAGCTTTCTGGATACGTACATAACCGGAAATAAGGTGCCGTTATATTCCTGCATCAAAACTGCAGCAATAGCGTAAGAACTTGCATCACTGCGGAGAATGAAGGTGAGATTTTTGTCAGGCAACCTCAAAAAAGGTGCATTTGAAAAAAATTGTTTTATATAGTCTAACGCCGTTTGGTGATCCTGCGACCACTTTATTACATTAGATGTGCCTTTCTTCAGTAGAGACGAAAAAGGTGCAGTTATAGTAGACAAATGAGGGATGAATTTTGAATAGAACTGTATTAGTCCTAAAAGCGACCTAACTTGTTTTTTTGTCTTAGGTGCTGAGATGTTTAAAATTTTAGAGACGTTACTGTCTTCTGTATACATGAAACCATGACCTATGCGGTGACCCAGAAATGAGATGTCATGAAAACCGACAAAAGCCTTTGAAGGTTTCGCTGTTAAGTTATAATCCCGTAAGGTAGAAAGTAAAGATTTTAAACCCTGAATATGTTCATCCCAAGAGTCACTGAAAAGACAGATGTCATCTATATAAGTAATGACATCGGGACGATGAGACAATATGCGGCGCATCATGCGTACAAAGGTAGCTGGCGCATTCATTAACCCGAATGGCATAAAATTCCATTGAAAAAGACCCCGTGGTGTCGAGAAAGCGGTGAATGGCTTTGCTTTAGGAGTGAGTGGCACTTGCCAATATCCCTTTGAAAGGTCAAATTTCGAAAAGAATGTGGCATGAGATAATCTCTCCAATAAGTCATCTAAAAGAGGTAATGGTTCCGCATCGAATTTTGTAACTTTGTTTAATTTCCTGTAATCTACGCAAAGACGTATATTGTTGTCTTTCTTCCTAATGATTACCATAGAAGAAGAATATGGTGATGAAGATGGTTCAATTATATTTAATTGGAGCATCTCATCCAATTCCTTATCAACCTTATCACGAAAGTGTAAAGGAATAGGATATGGGCGAACTCGAATAGGCGTATCGTCAGTCAGAATAATGTCATGTTGGATGACTGACGTATGACCTGGGATGTCAGTGAGGACATCCTCATACGAGTGTAGAATATTAGAGACTTGCTGACGTTGATCAGCCGAAAGAGTAGATGAGATTGTAACATCATTCCATTTCTCAGTGGAATGGAGTGGTACAACTGGTATTGGTAGTTGTACATCATCGAAAGAAGATTCTTCTTCTTGGATGACTGACAAACTAGAATAGTGTTGAATAGGAGGTGTAGGATCGTCAGTTGCCTGAAACACTGACTGTAGATAATCAGGACGTGAGTAATACTCCTTCAACATGTTAATGTGGAAGGTTTTATGTTTACCATTAACATCAACGATGTAGTCGACATCGGATATTCTTGAGATGATCCTGAAAGGACCTCTCCAGGTAATTAAAAGACGATTGTTATGCGCAGGTAGTAAGACAAAAGCTTCATCACCAGGTATGAGCTGGCGAAGACGTCTATACTTGTTTGCAAATAGACGAGCTTTTTCTTTGGCTTGTTCGGATGATGCAGTAGCTAGTCTACAAGCATCTATGATTCTCTTTCTCAGAGAGATCACATACTCATAAGAGGATTGAGTTTCCTCTTCAATATTCTCGTCAACCAATAAGTCGTGGATTAACGACATCGGACCGCGTGGTTGCATGCCAAAAACAAGCTGGAATGGAGAAAACCCCGTTGCTTGATTTTGTACTTCGCGATACGCAAAGAGACAAGCGGGTAGGACCCGATCCCAGTCTTGGGGATGGTCTTGAGTCATCTTACCCAACAACTGCTTGAGTGTCCTATTGAGACGCTCAATTAACCCATTTGACATCGGATGATAAATAGAACTAAGAGATCTGTCTATACCTAATGTCTTCATAACTTGAGACATGGATTCAGAAATGAACTGAACCCCATGATCCGACAAGATTTTCCGTGGAAAACCAATGCGTGAGAAGATTAACATCAATGCCTCTGCTACACTGGCAGATGAAGTGTTCTTGAGAGGGATGGCCTCAGGCCAACGAGTGCACATATCAATGCACGTAAGGATATGCGTATGCCCTCTAGCAGATGGAAGCATCGGACCAATAATGTCAATGGCCATTTTATCAAATGGTCTAATCGGGATGTCCGCAGCTTGAATAGGAGCCGCATGAAATGGACCCCGTACCTTAACTTCCTGACATATCAAACAGGACCGACAATAGAGAGTGATGTCCCTATGGACGCCTGGCCAGTAGAATGCCGAAAGCACTCTGGATTTGGTACGCGAAAAACCCATATGGCCCGCACATTGCGAGTCATGCGCATGTCGTAATATACGAGATCTCATAGAGGATGGGACTAAGATCTGATAACATAAGGATGAATCCTTTTCCCGTATTACTCTAACCAAAATCCCATTTTTAAGTATAAAGTCATGTCTAGATTTTGCAAGTTTGTTGCTTGTATTCTTTTTGTTAACATACTGAAAAATTTTTTTAATGAATCATCATTCTTTTGCAATGTTGCAAACAACTCCCGTGAAATAGGAGCATCATCATCACAAGTGGTATGAACTGTAGGTTCAATAGGTGTATCATGCGACATATTAGTAGCTTGCGCTCTAGTCACTACTGCATTTGCAGTTTGAATATGTCGCTCTTCCCATTCAGCAATTTGCTGTGGTGTACACTCTTTAATACCATGTATGCGACCAAGTATTAAATCACAAATTGGATTCGGAAGGAGACATGCTTGGATCTTTCCTGAAAAAAATGGTGTATTAAGATCAATAATAGCAGTGGGAAATGTTTCAACGGTGCCACCAAAAGTCACACACTTGACAACCCTGCCCGTGGCACAACTTGGGTTGATCAGCGAAGTCCGGACGCCCACAGTGCTACAACCTGAGTCAAATAGGAGAGAGCATGAAATATTGTTGACAAATCCCTTGTTAAACTTAAGAGAGCCCTGTCCCTGGTGTACTGACGCAGCAGTGGCCGTACAGACTGCAGGTAGACTAGGCAAGGTATGTCCGCAACGCAGCGTCGTGATCGCCTTAGGCTGGAAAAGAGTCGAGCATTCTGGACAGTCTTTCACCTGGGTACAATCAAGAGAACAAGACATAGCATTGTGAGTTTCAGCTACTTTACCCTGTTCAATGTTAGCCTGTGTATCAATTAAAGAGACATTAGAATGTCTACCCGTATTACTCGACGATCTATGTCTGCGACGCGATCGATTTTGATTATTTGCATTAAAATTGCCATAATTGTCGTTTCTGCTAGAGTTAAAATTTGGATGAGTCCGATAATTTGTATAATTAAAGTTATGATGTTCTTTAAAATTTTTATTCCAAGAACCTTGTCTGTTTTGCGGACCCTGAGATTTTGATCTCCAGTTTTGTTTATTATAATGTCCTTGATTATTTTTAAAATTATTGTTACCAAAATCTCGCGATCTGTGAGTTTGGTTCCAAGAAACATTAAATGGAGCAGATTGTTGAAATTGCTTCCCTTTGTAAAAGTTATCATTGTTAAAATTGTAATTATTTCCCTTATTGACATACCTGTCAGCACTAAAGGAACGATTTCGTGAAAAATTGTTTTGTTGTGCTGCAAAAGCAACAGGCAATTCATTCTTAATCTGTGCGTTACTTAGATCCATGTTTGGGTGAGCAGTACAAAAATTTTTTGCATGTTCTTCTAAGCCTTTCATAGATAAAGGTTTCCATTCGTGTAAAAATGCGAGAAATGTAGGATTTACAGACGAAAGTACCTTATCGCGCATCAGTAAATCGAAGAGACCTTCATACGACTTTTCAATTTTGGATAATTCGATCCATCTTTCTAATGTTAGTCGTATTTGTGACAGAAAATCACTAAAATTTCTGCCAGATTGAGGTAGTAATGTATGAAATCTTAAACGATATTCGTCTTCTGTCATTTGGAATTTTTGCAGAAGTGCTGCTCTAAGAGCATTATAGTCATTTTTCTCACCAATGCTGGTGGTATGATAAACTGCTAATGCATCCCCTGTAAGTAATCTGGATAAATATGTACAGTATAGCGCTTTATCCACGTTATAAGACCACAAGTGGCCTCAAACCTATCTAGGAAGAATATTACGTCATCAGACGGGGGATTAAATTTTGGTAATTTAAGGTGAATTTCCTTAAAATGATCATGTCTGGATGAAGTTTGGCTTTCAAAAGTTCTCTGAGAATTAGATTCCTGAGTTAACCTAATTCTCTCATATTCTGACTCTGCTAATTTCAGTTCATGCTGTCGTTTTTTTTCATTCTCTTCCATCTCAAGCTGAAGTCGTTTTACATTTTGTTCAGCTATTAATCTCCTCTCTTCCATTTCTTTTTGTTTATTTTCCATTTCAATTTTAAGTCTTTCTTCAGCCTCCCTTTGCTTCTGTTCTGACTCTCGCTGAAATCGTTTCTCTTCTAATTCAGCGGCTAATCTCATTTTTTTCTCCTCTTCCTCAGCTATAAATTTCCTCTTCTTTTCATGTTCCTCAGCATCAATCCGTTTTTGATCTGCCTCAAATTTCATCTTCTTCTCTTGTTCCTCAGCCTCAATCCGTTTTTGATCTGCCTCAAATTGAAGTTTTTCTAGTCTTAAAGTTTCTAACTTTCTCTGTTCGGCTTCTATTTCTTGAGCTTTTCTATATTCTGCAAGTGCAAATGTTTTTGCTTCATCAGGAGCCATCTGAAGAGCTTTTGCTTGCTTAATGAAATAATCTAGTGAATACATTATGCTTTATAAGTAGTCACAGTACTCTTGAGTTATAAAATGATAATTAATCAATGTAAATTAATTAACCTTGTTACTATAACAAGTGTTCTTCGTTCCTGTCCTTAGAACGGTATAATGTTATCATATAGTTATTAAATATGTTAATAATCAATAAATTTATGTAATCAAATGTCATGAAAGTAATAACGTGACAAACAATAGAAACAATACCGACAAGACACGATAATCAAAGACGATAGAAAACAGTCGCAGAAATCCAATAAAAAATAAAAATGTGAAACTAAAAATAGAATGTCGTAAAGAGTTACGATGATAACTGCGATCAAATAATCAACAAGACAATAGACAACACAGTGTAAAAACATAGGTTTTGTAAAAAACTGAACGACAGGAAAGGTGAGATGGACGCAAAATACAAACAAAATTCATCATAAAACTAAATTACGAATAAAAATAAATACGAAAACAACAATTAAAACTTGACACTACAGCTAAACAGTCAGGTGTCACAGACCACCAGACACAGTGGACCTAGAATCCTTCTACGCTCACGCGTAGGAACATTCCACTGAGGGAAGTCTGCAAAACAATTCCTAAAGAACAGTCACGAAGGCCCTGGTGTGAAACTGGGATGTATCCTCCGTGAGTCTCCAAACCCTACCTCCCACAAAGAATACACAACATATAACACATAACACGGAAAATATAAAGGTGGACATAAACAATTAAGGCACAGCTAATAATAATAAAATGTATAACGGATACAAGTTATACTTAGCTCGCGTGTGCCGGGAAAAAACAAGGTGCCTCGTCTCCGTGGATGTACGTCAGAGGATACAATACTTCGCTCTGCGTATATAAAACCAGCTCGCACGTAATACTGACGAAGAGGTGAGCAAGGCAGTCAGTCACTGTAGAACTTGACGTGGAGGTTGATTGATGATCTTGAGCATTTGAGTTGATTTTGATTCATTATCACGCTAGGATCCAAATTGAGATGATGTCGCCTTGAAAGTACAAATTCTTCTTTTCAAACGATAATTTGGATGGGTACGTTCCTTTGAAATTACTTCCAGACCACACTGGCATACCAATTACTGTTGGGTTCGTTTCTAACGTTCAAGAGTGTTATTTACGCGAATGGTTTTGATAGAACGAAAATGTCATAAATGTTCTTCAACACGAACACCAACAAGTAGTGATGAACTGGTTATTGACTGGCAGCACACAAGGCTGTGATGATTGTACATATATTTTATTGAACGTGACATATACGACGTTGAACAAGACGGTCATATTTACAGTTGCAAAAAGGTCATTACATCAAAATGTTGATCATTGACTTTTCAAGTTTATGAAGATCCTCTACAATTAAGTCCTCTCATTCAAGTGACTAAAGATCGATCACTTCCTTTGCCATAGCATATGTATTGTAGTAACGTCCGTTGACCTTCTCTCAAGGACGTATCCTATGACCAACGGATTAATTCTCACTGAGTAATATTTCTTGTCATACTCGCACTAATTCCAGACTTCCTTCATACAATATTTAGGTAGCATAGATATATAACAATCCAAACAAAGTCATCCACAACAATACGACCAGGTTAGAGTTCTGTATTGACCAACCTCTCTGTATCCATGCCACGACTTTGGCATTTACGAAAATACGGCATATAAACATAAGAAGTATGCAAATCAATTAACTTTGTTTCTTCGTAGGAATCCTCCCCTCTACGGTAATTCAAAAGGGCTAACGACTCCGTCTGTCCATTCTAGGAAGGACATACTGTGATGACTTCCCGCTAGATCAGAACTATGAGCGGCCTTATACATTAATTTACTCAATAAACATTCAATGACATGGGGCGACACTTACATGATACTTCTACTCTTGGCTGCATCATGAACCAGTAGAGATCATACAAAAGTAATGGCTTCTTCCAAACTTGCCAATAAAATATTCCAAGAAATATACCTCGGACATAAACACAGTCCGTACTGCCCCGAACTCACATGACGTCACAATTTCCCCAAACTAGGTTACCCGTGCGTCCAAAGCAACTCACACTGCATTGTGCACGTCAGTGCGTGAATCAATCGAACGCACAAATAATAAAATATATAAAGACTGGTGCGTACATTTGGCAGGACCGAAGACTACCCCCTTAGGTAATAAATGTACGTAACAGCTCCCTTATCACCTCCCCTTAAAAAAATTAATTCTATTAATTTTTTTTGAACTTAATACCCGAGAGAGGTGAGTCAAAACTACAACAAGATATATGAAATGCATAAAGTTATACTATATTAAGAAAAGAATATTAAAAGAAATCAATATAACTAAATGATAGTATGCATTAAAGCACACATCCACAATCGACCTACTTTGGAACGATGTGGTAATATACGAAGTAAAAACAAGTTTGAAAATGAAAAATGAAAAAACAATTAAAAAAAAAAAAAAAAAAAAGATGATAATAAAATTCAACTAAGTTTTCAACAAAATTTGAAACATATGATTTCAAAAATGAAAATGAACAGCAACACTGATGATGATCAATGACAAGAGAATCAATAAAACAGAAAAATTGAAAATACAATGTGCAAAAATGAAGCAATGCAAAATTAAACACTTTAAGAATCAACACACTTAATGTTTTCTAACACTAGTATGGTTGACTAGTGATCTAACAGTGAGATATCATAACTAAGACCCGTGAATGTAGGTATTACCTGACAACTAAGAAAGTTAGTATGTGAGTGATCCATAATCAATTAATTAGATTAAATAGAATTATTCTAATATATATATTTCTTAATTACTAACCAATAAACAGTTACTAATATTTCTAAGTAATTCCAATATCACTATCATTGTCAATGTTCAGTTAGTACTAGTTAGTAAGCGATGAGACGATGTTCTGAATGTTCCATACACGATAAAATATATTCTCGAACACGATATGTAGTGTAATATGTTCCATAGGAATAACAAATGTATATTTGTCGCTCTTAACAATGTTGCCATATTAATAAAAAGTTACTGTAGTACCAATGTTCCCGTTCTAATAAAACGTTAATATAGTATCAATAACAATGTACAAAGTTATTCATGTTATCGGTGAGGATGTTCCAACATCTGGAAGTGGTTTAGTTTCGACACGTTCACTTGGGCATCTTGATAGACAGTCTGCGAACACATTCTGCACTCCAGGAATAGCTCGTATCTCAAAATGGAACGGTTGAAGCGCTATAGCGTAACGCGCTGACTTTGATGACTTAACGTTCCCTGTATTCAGTGCGGTAAGAGCTTTCTGGTCAGACTCCACCACAAAGTGTGATCCGAGGAGATAACGATCCAGTTTAGTGATTGCCCAGACAAGAGCAAGGAGCTCTTTATCCAGAACGGAATATTTCGTCTCGCTCGGCGTGAGCTTTCTGGATACGTACATAACCGGAAATAAGGTGCCGTTATATTCCTGCATCAAAACTGCAGCAATAGCGTAAGAACTTGCATCACTGCGAAGAATGAAGGTGAGATTTTTGTTAGGCAACCTCAAAAAAGGTGCATTTGAAAAAAATTGTTTTATATAGTCTAACGCCGTTTGGTGATCCTGCGACCACTTTATTACATTAGATGTGCCTTTCTTCAGTAGAGACGAAAAAGGTGCAGTTATAGTAGACAAATGAGGGATGAATTTTGAATAGAACTGTATTAGTCCTAAAAGCGACCTAACTTGTTTTTTTGTCTTAGGTGCTGAGATGTTTAAAATTTTAGAGACGTTACTGTCTTCTGTATACATGAAACCATGACCTATGCGGTGACCCAGAAATGAGATGTCATGAAAACCGACAAAAGCCTTTGAAGGTTTCGCTGTTAAGTTATAATCCCGTAAGGTAGAAAGTAAAGATTTTAAACCCTGAATATGTTCATCCCAAGAGTCACTGAAAAGACAGATGTCATCTATATAAGTAATGACATCGGGACGATGAGACAATATGCGGCGCATCATGCGTACAAAGGTAGCTGGCGCATTCATTAATCCGAATGGCATAAAATTCCATTGAAAAAGACCCCGTGGTGTCGAGAAAGCGGTGAATGGCTTTGCTTTAGGAGTGAGTGGCACTTGCCAATATCCCTTTGAAAGGTCAAATTTCGAAAAGAATGTGGCATGAGATAATCTCTCCAATAAGTCGTCTAAAAGAGGTAATGGTTCCGCATCGAATTTTGTAACTTTGTTTAATTTCCTGTAATCTACGCAAAGACGTATATTGTTGTCTTTCTTCCTAATGATTACCATAGAAGAAGAATATGGTGATGAAGATGGTTCAATTATATTTAATTGGAGCATCTCATCCAATTCCTTATCAACCTTATCACGAAAGTGTAAAGGAATAGGATATGGGCGAACTCGAATAGGCGTATCGTCAGTCAGAATAATGTCATGTTGGATGACTGACGTATGACCTGGGATGTCAGTGAGGACATCCTCATACGAGTGTAGAATATTAGAGACTTGCTGACGTTGATCAGCCGAAAGAGTAGATGAGATTGTAACATCATTCCATTTCTCAGTGGAATGGAGTGGTACAACTGGTATTGGTAGTTGTACATCATCGAAAGAAGATTCTTCTTCTTGGATGACTGACAAACTAGAATAGTGTTGAATAGGAGGTGTAGGATCGTCAGTTGCCTGAAACACTGACTGTAGATAATCAGGACGTGAGTAATACTCCTTCAACATGTTAATGTGGAAGGTTTTATGTTTACCATTAACATCAACGATGTAGTCGACATCGGATATTCTTGAGATGATCCTGAAAGGACCTCTCCAGGTAATTAAAAGACGATTGTTATGCGCAGGTAGTAAGACAAAAGCTTCATCACCAGGTATGAGCTGGCGAAGACGTCTATACTTGTTTGCAAATAGACGAGCTTTTTCTTTGGCTTGTTCGGATGATGCAGTAGCTAGTCTACAAGCATCTATGATTCTCTTTCTCAGAGAGATCACATACTCATAAGAGGATTGAGTTTCCTCTTCAATATTCTCGTCAACCAATAAGTCGTGGATTAACGACATCGGACCGCGTGGTTGCATGCCAAAAACAAGCTGGAATGGAGAAAACCCCGTGGCTTGATTTTGTACTTCGCGATACGCAAAGAGACAAGCGGGTAGGACCCGATCCCAGTCTTGGGGATGGTCTTGAGTCATCTTACCCAACAACTGCTTGAGTGTCCTATTGAGACGCTCAATTAACCCATTTGACATCGGATGATAAATAGAACTAAGAGATCTGTCTATACCTAATGTCTTCATAACTTGAGACATGGATTCAGAAATGAACTGAACCCCATGATCCGACAAGATTTTCCGTGGAAAACCAATGCGTGAGAAGATTAACATCAATGCCTCTGCTACACTGGCAGATGAAGTGTTCTTGAGAGGGATGGCCTCAGGCCAACGAGTGCACATATCAATGCACGTAAGGATATGCGTATGCCCTCTAGCAGATGGAAGCATCGGACCAATAATGTCTATAGCCATTTTATCAAATGGTCTAATCGGGATGTCCGCAGCTTGAATAGGAGCCGCATGAAATGGACCCCGTACCTTAACTTCCTGACATATCAAACAGGACCGACAATAGAGAGTGATGTCCCTATGGACGCCTGGCCAGTAGAATGCCGAAAGCACTCTGGATTTGGTACGCGAAAAACCCATATGGCCCGCACATTGCGAGTCATGCGCATGTCGTAATATACGAGATCTCATAGAGGATGGGACTAAGATCTGATAACATAAGGATGAATCCTTTTCCCGTATTACTCTAACCAAAATCCCATTTTTAAGTATAAAGTCATGTCTAGATTTTGCAAGTTTGTTGCTTGTATTCTTTTTGTTAACATACTGAAAAATTTTTTTTAATGAATCATCATTCTTTTGCAATGTTGCAAACAACTCCCGTGAAATAGGAGCATCATCATCACAAGTGGTATGAACTGTAGGTTCAATAGGTGTATCATGCGACATATTAGTAGCTTGCGCTCTAGTCACTACTGCATTTGCAGTTTGAATATGTCGCTCTTCCCATTCAGCTATTTGCTGTGGTGTACACTCTTTAATACCATGTATGCGACCAAGTATTAAATCACAAATTGGATTCGGAAGAAGACATGCTTGGATCTTTCCTGAAAAAAATGGTGTATTAAGATCAATAATAGCAGTGGGAAATGTTTCAACGGTGCCACCAAAAGTCACACACTTGACAACCCTGCCCGTGGCACAACTTGGGTTGATCAGCGAAGTCCGGACGCCCACAGTGCTACAACCTGAGTCAAATAGGAGAGAGCATGAAATATTGTTGACAAATCCCTTGTTAAACTTAAGAGAGCCCTGTCCCTGGTGTACTGACGCAGCAGTGGCCGTACAGACTGCAGGTAGACTAGGCAAGGTATGTCCGCAACGCAGCGTCGTGATCGCCTTAGGCTGGAAAAGAGTCGAGCATTCTGGACAGTCTTTCACCTGGGTACAATCAAGAGAACAAGACATAGCATTGTGAGTTTCAGCTACTTTACCCTGTTCAATGTTAGCCTGTGTATCAATTAAAGAGACATTAGAATGTCTACCCGTATTACTCGACGATCTATCTCTGCGACGCGATCGATTTTGATTATTTGCATTAAAATTGCCATAATTGTCTTTTCTACTAGAGTTAAAATTTGGATGAGTCCGATAGTTTGTATAATTAAAGTTATGCTGTTCTTTAAAATTTTTATTCCAAGAACCTTGTCTGTTTTGCGGACCCTGAGATTTTGATCTCCAGTTTTGTTTATTATAATGTCCTTGATTATTTTTAAAATTATTGTTACCAAAATCTCGCGATCTGTGAGTTTGGTTCCAAGAAACATTAAATGGAGCAGATTGTTGAAATTGCTTCCCTTTGTAAAAGTTATCATTGTTAAAATTGTAATTATTTCCCTTATTGACATACCTGTCAGCACTAAAGGAACGATTTCGTGAAAAATTGTTTTGTTGTGCTGCAAAAGCAACAGGCAATTCATTCTTAATCTGTGCGTTACTTAGATCCATGTTTGGGTGAGCAGTACAAAAATTTTTTGCATGTTCTTCTAAGCCTTTCATAGATAAAGGTTTCCTTTCGTGTAAAAATGCGAGAAATGTAGGATTTACAGACGAAAGTACCTTATCGCGCATCAGTAAATCGAAGAGACCTTCATACGACTTTTCAATTTTGGATAATTCGATCCATCTTTCTAATGTTAGTCGTATCTGTGACAGAAAATCACTAAAATTTCTGCCAGATTGAGGTAGTAATGTATGAAATCTTAAACGATATTCGTCTTCTGTCATTTGGAATTTTTGCAGAAGTGCTGCTCTAAGAGCATTATAGTCATTTTTCTCACCAATGCTGGTGGTATGATAAACTGCTAATGCATCCCCTGTAAGTAATCTGGATAAATATGTACAGTATAGCGCTTTATCCACGTTATAAGATCCACAAGTGGCCTCAAACCTATCTAGGAAGAATATTACGTCATCAGACGGGGGATTAAATTTTGGTAATTTAAGGTGAATTTCCTTAAAATGATACTGTCTGGATGAAGTTTGGCTTTCAAAAGTTCTCTGAGAATTAGATTCCTGAGTAAACCTAATTCTCTCATATTCTGACTCTGCTAATTTCAGTTCATGCTGTCGTTTTTTTTCATTCTCTTCCATCTCAAGCTGAAGTCGTTTTACATTTTGTTCAGCTATTAATCTCCTCTCTTCCATTTCTTTTTGTTTATTTTCCATCTCAATCTTAAGTCTTTCTTCAGCCTCCCTTTGCTTCTGTTCTGCCTCTCGCTGAAATCGTTTCTCTTCCAATTCAGCGGTTAATCTCATTTTTTTCTCCTCTTCCTCAGCTATAAATTTCCTCTTCTTTTCATGTTCCTCAGCATCAATCCGTTTTTGATCTGCCTCAAATTTCATCTTCTTCTCTTGTTCCTCAGCCTCAAATTTCATCTTCTTCTATTGTTCCTCAGCCTCAATCCGTTTTTGATCTGCCTCAAATTGAAGTTTTTCTAGTCTTAAAGTTTCTAACTTTCTCTGTTCGGCTTCTATTTCTTGAGCTTTTCTATATTCTGCAAGTGCAAATGATTTTGCTTCATCAGGAGCCATCTGAAGAGCTTTTGCTTGCTTAATGAAATAATCTAGTGAATACATTATGCTTTATAAGTAGTCACAGTACTCTTGGTTTATAAAATGATAATTAATCAATGTAAATTAATTAACCTTGTTACTATAACAAGTGTTCTTCGTTCCTGTCCTTAGAACGGTATAATGTTATCATATAGTTATGAAATATGTTAATAATCAATACAGTTATTTATGTAATGAAATGTCATGAAAGTAATAACGTGACAAACAATAGAAACAATACCGACAAGACACGATAATCAAAGACGATAGAAAACAGTCGCAGAAATCCAATAAAAATAAAAATGTGAAACTAAAAATAGAATGTCGTAAAGAGTTACGATGATAACTGCGATCAAATAATCAACAAGACAATAGACAACACAGTGTAAAAACATAGGTTTTGTAAAAAACTGAACGACAGGAAAGGTGAGATTGACGTAATATACAAACAAAATTCATCATAAAACTAAATTACGAATAAAAATAAATACGAAAACAACAATTAAAACTTGACACTACAGCTAAACAGTCAGGTGTCACAGACCACCAGACACAGTGGACCTAGAATCCTTCTACGCTCACGCGTAGGAACATTCCACTGAGGGAAGTCTGCAAAACAATTCCTAAAGAACAGTCACGAAGGCCCTGGTGTGAAACTGGGATGTATCCTCCGTGAGTCTCCAAACCCTACCTCCCACAAAGAATACACAACATATAACACATAACACGGAAAATATAAAGGTGGACATAAACAATTAAGGCACAGCTAATAATAATAAAATGTATAACGGATACAAGTTATACTTAGCTCGCGTGTGCCGGGAAACACAAGGTGCCTCGTCTCCGTGGATGTACGTCAGAGGATACAATACTTCGCTCTGCGTATATAAAACCAGCTCGCACGTAATACTGACGAAGAGGTGAGCAAGGCAGTCAGTCACTGTAGAACTTGACGTGGAGGTTGATTGATGATCTTGAGCATTTGAGTTGATTTTGATTCATTATCACGCTAGGATCCAAATTGAGATGATGTCGCCTTGAAAGTACAAATTCTTCTTTTCAAACGATAATTTGGATGGGTACGTTCCTTTGAAATTACTTCCAGACCACACTGGCATACCAATTACTGTTGGGTTCGTTTCTAACGTTCAAGAGTGTTATTTACGCGAATGGTTTTGATAGAACGAAAATGTCATAAAATGTTCTTCAACACGAACACCAACAAGTAGTGATGAACTGGTTATTGACTGGCAGCACACAAGGCTGTGATGATTGTACATATATTTTATTGAACGTGACATATACGACGTTGAACAAGACGGTCATATTTACAGTTGCAAAAAGGTCATTACATCAAAAATGTTGATCATTGACTTTTCAAGTTTATGAAGATCCTCTACAATTAAGTCCTCTCATTCAAGTGACTAAAGATCGATCACTTCCTTTGCCATAGCATATGTATTGTAGTAACGTCCGTTGACCTTCTCTCAAGGACGTATCCTATGACCAACGGATTAATTCTCACTGAGTAATATTTCTTGTCATACTCGCACTAATTCCAGACTTCCTTCATACAATATTTAGGTAGCATAGATATATAACAATCCAAACAAAGTCATCCACAACAATACGACCAGGTTAGAGTTCTGTATTGACCAACCTCTCTGTATCCATGCCACGACTTTGGCATTTACGAAAATACGGCATATAAACATAAGAAGTATGCAAATCAATTAACTTTTGTTTCTTCGTAGGAATCCTCCCCTCTACGGTAATTCAAAAGGGCTAACGACTCCGTCTGTCCATTCTAGGAAGGACATACTGTGATGACTTCCCGCTAGATCAGAACTATGAGCGGCCTTATACATTAATTTACTCAATAAACATTCAATGACATGGGGCGACACTTACATGATACTTCTACTCTTGGCTGCATCATGAACCAGTAGAGATCATACAAAAGTAATGGCTTCTTCCAAACTTGCCAATAAAATATTCCAAGAAATATACCTCGGACATAAACACAGTCCGTACTGCCCCGAACTCACATGACGTCACTATTTTTCCAAACTAGGTTACCCGTGCGTCCAAAGCAACTCACACTGCATTGTGCACGTCAGTGCGTGAATCAATCGAACGCACAAATAATAAAATATATAAAGACTGGTGCGTACATTTGGCAGGACCGAAGACTACCCCCTTAGGTAATAAATGTACGTAACAGTGCTATAAATATTTTATGTTTGCTACTGTTTTTTTTCTTTTTTGGTCACATTGAGAGACTAAAGATATACAATCAGCATTATTTTTAGTTCCCTAAGGAGCAGTGGGGCCTCAACAAAGGTATGCCAAGCCTTTACGTCCTGTGTCATCTGTTCAATGTCTTACCATAACTTCTTATTTTTTTAAAACTCTTTGATGTCTGCTTCCAGTTCCCATCTCAGAGTGTTTTTTTTTTTTTGGTTTCCCTCCTATAGTCTATCTCTCTAAAAATAAATAAATAATACATGTGTACACACACAAAATGGTACCAGTACATATGACTACCTCAACAAAAGTTAAAAAGAAGATACATGATCCGCAACCAGGCCTTAAAACCCATCCCCTGCAGACCCAAGCAGAACAGTCCCAACTGAGATGGTTTGGCGATGTCTGCAGAATGGGAGAACATCGGCTACCATGGCAAGCATGGGAAACTAAGAGCCATGGATCCAGACCTCCAGGACGACCCAAAGTCAGCTGGGATGACAACATTAGATAACCTTTGAAGGAATGAAGACTAGAATGGAACCAAGTCAGGAGGAAGACAGCCGATGGAATAGAATGGCGCTCTCTGAGGTTGCAGACCATGTCTCTTCTTGTTACTTCAACCACCTTTCTCAGCTCTTCTTGTTACTTCAACCACCTTCCTCGGATACCTCATTTCTGAGGTTTGGATCTGGCTTTTGTGGGTTGTGTCAATGGTACGGAAGCTACATTATAAACTGTAACATTAGGACAGATGATGTTTGGGTATGTCCTAGTTGATGTATGATGCAAGCCTTTGATTACCAGACATTTAACAGTCATTCATTATTATGTGAAGTCCTTGATCTTGTCGATTTGACTGTCCTGTTGATGCTACTGTCAGTTTTATAAATAAATGTTTGAAACGTGCCAGCAGTCTTCAATTCATCATTGACTACTGCATGTGAGTGTATGGGTGCATTATTGACTTTACTAAGAGCTTCAAGCATTCGCGTTCTCGTCTACACCCACACTCAGCACATCATAATACCAGTACCACACATCTACAACATGTACGCTGTTTTGTGTGAGTGATCATAGTACCCCTTGGCAGTGCCTCACGCTGGTGGCCATTACATTTCTGGCCGTTACATTTTTGGTGACCTACATCAACACCGCAACATTACACAGTCCAGGTGATAAACGACACGTTCACTCTGCCAGCTTTCACATCACGCATAAACAGTACGTTACAGGAAGTTAAACGTCAAACTCGTGCTAACAAAAGTACATTTCTAGAGGACCTTGCAAGACAGGCAGAAGAGGCAGCACTGAGAAATGAACAAAGTGAAGTACACAAAATAACTAAATTCATCAGCGAAAAACGAGGTGCAAACAATATTACATTAGTAAGAGATAAGCAAGGAAATCTCATCACGACAGCAGAGGGACAGGAAACAAGATGGGCAGAGCATTTCAGAGAAACTCTAAACAAGGAACAACCAGAGGCACAATTGAATGTTCCCGAGGCTGAAAACGATCTCGGTGTTAACACATTATTCCACGAAAAGAAGAAATCATCACAGCAATCAAAGGGTTAAAGAATGGAAAAGTCCCTGGCCATGATAACTTAAATGCAGAGCTATTTAAGACAGACCCTGAGCTAGCAGCAGAACTATTAGAACCACTATTTGCATAAGTGTGGAAAACATGGACAACACAAACATAGTGGAACAAAGGAATAATTGTCAAATTGCCCAAGAAGGGAGATCTTGCAGACTGCAATAATTGGAGAGGAATCAATCTTCTCTCAGTTCCCAGCAAAATACTAGGCAGGATAATTATACAGAGAATTTCAAAAGCAGTAGACCACAAACTGAGGAAAGAACAAGCAGGATTTATAAAGAACAGAAGATGTGTAGATCATGTATTTACCCTCAGGAACATTATGGAGCAGTGCTCAGAATGGCAAAGACAGCTGTACATTAATTTCGTTGATTTTTAAAATGCGTTTGACAGTGTACATAGGGACAGTTTATGGAAAATACTGAGGGCTTATGGAATTCCACACTGCATAGGGTCAATCATAAAAAGCCGCTATGCCAACTTTACATGTAGCGTTGGGCAGGGCAACCTAGCCTTTGAGGTGAGGACAGGAGTACGACATGGATGCCCCTTATCAACCACTCTATTTTTGACAGTCATAGACTGGGTGATGCGCCGGACAATGGAGGGCGGTCCGGGAGGAATGGTATGGACTAAATTTTCAACATTGGGGGATCTGGAATATGCAGATGACATTGCACTACTAGCACATTCACATCAACACATCCAGGAAAAAACGGATAGACTTGGTAAGTATAGCCAGCAGGTGGGCTTGAACATCAATCTAAAGAAGTCAGAGGTCATGACGCTCAATGTGAGCAACCCTGAGCCCATATCAGTAAGGAATCAGCAACTGGAACAGACAGACACCTTCACATTCCTAAGATGCATAGTAACACCAGACGGCGGAGCAAGCAAAGACATCAACAACAGAATGAACAAAGCAAGAACAGCCTTTTTTAGTCTAAGCAGCATCTGGGGGTCCTCTCAGTGCAGCACAGGGACAGAATTAAAATTATGTTAGGTTAGAGCTGTGTGCTTTCTGTGGTGCGGAATGCTGGAGAGTTACAGAGAGGGAAATGTCGAAATTGCCTTCTTTTCATACAACATGCCTAAGAAAAAATATTTTGGCCGAGAGCCATCACCGGCCAAGATCTGCTTACTCGGAGCAAGCAAGGGGACATGCGCGCCATCATAGCTGGAGTTGGGTAGGCCATGTCCTCAGAAGAAACCCCGATGCCACCACAAGAACAGCTATGCTATGAACCCATGGGGGAAAGCGAGAGAGAGGCCGGCCAAGGGTGGCTTGGCAGAGGACTGTGGAGGCTGAGATGCAGGGAGTGAGCCAGAGTCTGGGCACTGTGCAAGGGATGGCCACCGACCGAGCAAAGTGGAATCAATTTGTTGTTGCCCTAGAAGACGCCACCAGGCGTAATGGCCACTGACTTCTTTGACGGTCGGCGGCTAAGGATCAAAGAAGAAGTCATTTCCAGTTCTTGTTCATACAGCTGTAGACATCATGCACACAATTTTCACCAACATTATAAACTTTGTGAAGATGATTTATATCTTTATATATTGTAAAAGTCTGTTTGTACGGAGATGTAAAAGGTTGTTCAGTGTAAATGCCCAGATGTAATGTACTGTTTTGATGTGTTATGAATGTTAGTACGTTGAGCGTGTCGTGTTGTCCTGGACAGTACCAAGTTGTAACGAGAATCTAGGTCACTAGCGTGAGGTGCCGCCAGGGTATAGTAGACACATACCTCATGTCAGTATTCATGTAGATTCAGACATGTAGTACTTGTATTACAATGTGGTTGATTGTGTAGGTGAGTAAATAACAGTGCTGATAACACAAAGGCCGTATAGGCTCTTGGACGTCTTCACATTAACTCATATAACCACAAGTAGAAGTCAGTAAAGTAGGGAATGCTGCTGACGTTTACAATATTTATTCATGACGATAATACGATGATGATGGACGAAATAGTCAATAGTATAAGATCGTGTACATAATATGTGTAGTTACAAAGGTCAGCTTCAGGCATCACAGATCCCAGACATGTAACAATGTTTTGACCAATGTTTACTGTTCATGCAATAGCTCTAATCCCTGACTGAGCCCCGTCAGGTAAGCCCTAGCAAATACATTGCTTAGTACGGGCGATATCAGTTATTTAAACAAAGTCAATGCCATTGTCCTACAATTAGCAAAGGACTTCAGACTGGCCTCACTTGCCAGATACTTCATTCTGGTGAAGAATATTGGCCGTAGACACGGACCAATATGATGACAACGAAATCAGGTCGTGGGCCTCAATAATCAGGTCACTCTCAGTTTACACAAGCTTCTGAGATTAAATATATTTTCCACCAAACCATATTCCGCCTGCATTGCGGATCAATGAAGATGATTCTTAGGCTTATGTATGTAACGGGTCAACTTAGACCTAGTCTTTCAAATATGAAGCCATACTGGAGTACAGTATAATAACTCCTTGTAAGCTTCGCTCACTATGTCGCCATCAGCGATAAATGTACCTGTAAGATCTAAACGAGACGAAAAGATCGAATAATGTTTCAGTTACCTTCTTAAAGAATCCTTACACTCTAAGGTAACACAACACAGCCAATACTCAGGGACGGAAGAATGACAAAACTGTCATTCCCAGAATTTCCAATCCCTATCGAAAACTTGGCAGAGAGAAATCTACGGATCGGTACATCCGTTCTAAGCCTCAGGTACACTCTCTGAATCAGTCTCCTGGCTTTTGCCGCCAAGACCCGCGCATGCCCAAAGAGCATGGACCAGATCGAGGCAAACCAAGACCAGGCGTTTCCTCCCAAACGGGTGATAAAGATACCCCGTATATGGTCCTATAAATAGACTTAAGACATGTCAACTATAAGACATTGTCTGAGACAGGACAACATAAGACAGGAGAAGATAATCACCAGTCAAATCTGTCACAGAAAGATAATAACCATTTATCTCTCTTTGATCACATTAAACCAAACATCCATTAGGTTGGTGTTTTTCCCACCGTCAAAATGACGGCAACATTACCACACCTCCCGGGGAAAAAAAAGGCACTTTTTTTTTTTGAAATACATCTATGAGCCAGGTGCATTAAGCTCATAACGCATGAGTAATGCGCTGATGAAAGGATCACCAAAAATATAACATCATAATGTCAGATCCAATCAACGCCCATTAGAGCGTCTGGTGAGAAGAAAAAATCTCACTAGATAGGAGAAACTATTTTCTCAAAGTAAATATATCCGGGGAGGTGTTACCAACCAACTCAAAAGTGCAGGTAATGTTACAACAAAAATTCATATCAATGTGTATAAATATGAATGACAATTTCCATAACGAGATTACACCAACATCAAAATCTCACGACGTATAATGCGTATATAACCATAAATTCAAATGGTCAATCATTAACAACATTTCTAAATTCTTTTTACAAACATATGATTATACATGTGTATAGAACTAATATCTGAAGACGTCAGAAGACCAAGACGATGCTCTATTCCGGCGATGTCTTGTAAGCAAAATCCTCAAGGAACATCAGGACGTCTATAGAAGTCATCGTAGTTATACAACGTTCCAACATATCACACCGGTTTGCTGAGAACAATACAAATAGTACATTTCTTAGAATGTTATAATGTACCATAGTCACTTAATATATATCTAAACTATAAACGTGGCCGCATTAATTTTTTCGACCTTTATTTCATATGAAGACGGTAACAGAGAAAGCAAGTAATCAATACATAACCATAAGTTTAAACAAAGTGACAACAAGTGTTATAGAAGTATGTTATTGTAAGAATAGATCATAACTTTAGATATGTAACAGTAGATCTAGACAAAAAAGCTAAGTAGCTTCATGTGGGCATCGAGACAATATGTCTGCCATCACATTATCCGAACCACGGATAGCTCGTACCGTGAAATGAAAAGGTTGAAGAGCAATAGCATATCGCGTGGATCTCGAACTCTTCAAATCCTTATTCTGCATAGCTGTGAGAGCTTTTTGGTCGGTTTCTACTACAAAATGCGCGCCAAGAAGGAATCTTTGGAGTTTAAGAATTGCCCAGACCATAGCCAGCAATTCTCGGTCTAGAACAGAATAATTCCTTTCTGCCGCATTCAGTTTTCTCGAGACATACGTTACAGGATGCAGAGTCTCAGAATACTCTTGCATCAGTGCCGCCCCGATCCCTATTGCTGAGGCGTCACTACGAAGGACAAACGTCCTATCGGCTGTAGGTAGTCTTAAAATAGGAGGAGACGAAAATAATGACTTAATCTGATCCAATGAAGATTGACATTCTTGGGACCATCGCACCATATTAGGAGACCCTTTCTTCAATAGGGTTGAGAGTGGTGCCGTAATAGAGGAAAGATTCGGAATGAATCTTTCGTAGAACTGTATTAGGCCCAAGAGACTACGGATCTGTTTTTTAGTCTTAGGAATAGTGATGTTCAGTATCTTAGAAGTGTTGTGGTCTTCTGTCTTCAAGAGACCATGACCTACTGTTACGGTATTTTATTGGCATGGTCTGCTAGAGGTTAGCAGCATAAGATTAAGAGGTGACCACGTTTAATATAATGTAAATAATTGTTAGTTTAGTGTACGCGATACACACGATTGATTATGACGTGTGTGCGTTGGTATGTCACGCACCGTGACTAGGTTACCACACCCTTTCTTGTATGACCGTCGAACGGATAAGACGGGTCCTTGTATTCATGCAGTGTCGGGCATGGAGTGCCACACAGATTATATTATAATTAATGATGGACATGGGTCAGTCCAATGTTATGATTTGGAAGAAGATGTTACAGGTTAGTAAGTGACTAAACCTAAGTCGAGATAGATTTATAATTATTGACGAACGCATAATCTCACTGTCGGTCGCTGGGATCACCAGCCACGCGTGCATACAGTTATGTCGTTCTGTCTATTTGTTATTTGACAAGGACTGAATTGAAGATAAATCATAACTCAAGGAAGGAACAGAACTTTATATATTTATGCTTCATGACAACCATTGTTTGAAATATTGTCTATAATCTTCTATGTAATAAATACATGTGGACTCATAAAGGACTTATCCCATTATTGAATATCAGAAGTTCAACCGTCAGTATAATGGATACAAAGCTTTACACCACCACTTGCGATATTAACCATCTATCAGCACGATGCTCTATAATGATGAATAATCAATCAATCATCATGATTGACTAACTCTCCCCGCAATAACATAACCTCCAGCCTTGCAACGAGAAAACCGTTGGGCCCTTACGCCACAACAAGAAGAGGCGTACCGCCACAACTAGAACTAACCGCCACAAATGGTTGGCCAGCGATAGGGAGCGAAATAAGAACGAAGAAAAATTTTTTTCTTATTTACATACCGATAGACTGTTTATCATTACAAGAAACTATTCAAGTCACATGATTCCGAACATGACGTGGCTTGTGTAACTATGCAAATCAGTGACGTCACAATATTCTGTGTACAAGCCAACGATCGAAGGACGAAGCCAGCTCACCTACTGTTTCATTGAAGAATACAACTTCTCGATAGACCAGATGATTGAAAAGACATTATTTGCCAACAAGGAGCAAACAGTCCTATACACTAGTCTAGTCCGTTGGTGAAGATCGCATCGGACGACGGGTTAAAAGATAAGTCTCATTTCGTGACTGTTGTCATTGAGAAGAAACATTACTGAGTCTAGTTCACATTTGCAGGCATGTCCATTCTATATGTTATATATGTACGTTATATCTGTTTTCATTGTTTGTGCTGTGCCTAATTCGTGGGAGGTTGGAGCGGCGATTCGGAATGAATAAATATGGCTCTAAGGATTGCCGATATTCATTCTGAATGTTCTTTAGGGCGGTGAATTAAATTGCATTTCGCGGAGAACGCGTCGACGACATTTCCGGGGCTTGTTTCGTTCGGGATTGCATTTAATTCACATTATATGTTAGATGTCTAGTTCTGTGAAATAATCGTTGTATTTTATTGTATTCAGTTTAAATTTTATTTAGTTATGTAACAATGTTGGTAATCTATCATTTTTTTTTCTGATCTTGCTATTATTCAGTTCATTTTTTTTTTGTATAACCGTCAATGAGTCCATGTTTGCGTCATTAATTTTTGTGTACACAGATTTAACTCTATATTCAGTTAACCTTCACCCTGCTCTATATTTCCGGTTAGTAGATTTGGTTTTATAATATCAATTTTTATTGTAGAAATGTCTTGTCTTGTGGTAATATTGTTTATCCTTGGTTAACCAATTGTATTGTTTGTTCTCATTTCATCTGTTCATAATTTAATATTAATACTATAATTTCTTGCTTAAGGGGAGGTTAAACCCCCAAAATGAAAAACACAGAATTATAAGTTAATATCTATATCTGGTCATTTATACTAGCAAAATGACTGAAAACAAAAAACAAAACATTGAGGTATATACTAAAAACATGCAATCTATGGCGGAAAAACTGAAAAAAAGGCAAATTTTAGCTTTTTTGGGTATTTTGTTGCCCAAGATATCTTAAATGTGAGTACAACTTGAGTTATGAAATTTGGCTGTTTCATTTGTTAATATATGATAATGATTTTATAATAAAATAATTTTGATTGGTTTGATATCTGAGTTTTTTGGATTTTAACATACCAATCGAAAAAAAGTTGAAATTTTTAAGGGTGGTATCTTAGCTATTTCTCAACAGTTTTGTAGTTTGTTAACATATATCCTTTATTTTAGTTTATTTTAATGAGCACTATGTGTACAGCATGTGGCCCAAAATTTACTGCTGTATCACTAATAGTTTTTGAAAAATCATGGGCAACGTGCCCACATTTGTGTGAAAAATGCGGTTTTGAGAAAATTAAGAAAAAAGGGAGGAA
The DNA here is from genome assembly GCA_024509875.1 of Oreohelix idahoensis. Classification (NCBI taxonomy): domain Eukaryota; kingdom Metazoa; phylum Mollusca; class Gastropoda; order Stylommatophora; family Oreohelicidae; genus Oreohelix; species Oreohelix idahoensis. Next base: position 123,691 of record JAMPIV010021928.1, read on the forward strand.
TTACACTTTTACACAAAATTTACTCACCTCAGTATCCCTCTGCTATGTAGGAATCATCTCTGGTATTTTCCTTTATTGATTCCATGTTCTGTGTCATACTTTGCAGCTAACTTTTCATTAAATTCTTCATTTCAGCAGACTGTATGCACTTTTCGTCAGTTTCCGAAAAAATACATCCTTTCTCTGGTAGGCATGTACTATGTGGGGTGAAGCGATTGCTCTACCCTCAGCAGACTCAGTACATGTAGGAGAGGCTTTGCTCTCAATATTCACAAGATTAGGATACCCTTATCAGATATTAACTGACAATGGTTCACAATTCAGAGGGAAACTGATGGAGGAAGTTTTTAGGATTTTTCAAAATATTCTCGTCCGCACATTTTATCATCCACAATCGATTGGACAAGTGGAAAGATATAACGGGACTCTACTTACAAATTTATGTAAGCTCGCACAGGAGAAACCAGAATCCTGTGATTATTTCTTACCTGCAGCTTTATTTGCGTATAAGGAGGTACCCTACCACTCTACTGGAATACCTCCAGCCACGTTATTATTTCGATAACCCATCAAAGGACCCCATGGTTAATAAAAATTAGGCAGTCAAAATTATTTTTACACATGAAACTATGTTTGAAAAACTTGAATTCTGTTTGCTTCAGGGAAATGAATATGGTACCGAAAATTAAAATCCATGCTTTAGAAGCAATATAGCATCACAAATATACCAATTTGTATATTTTACATATATAATTAGGTAAAAATACACTTACCTGACATACTTTAAAAATTTATATAAAATCATCCACAAAGGTTTTAGTGAAAATAAACATACAGAAATGTGGGCAAATGAATGTACTTTCCAGTGCAATATGTATCTAAAATTTGATATTTTGAATGAAATTCTTCATTTTTGGGGGTTAAACCTCCCCTTAATAAGAGTGTATGTGAATATAATTAAAATTTTTTGACTTTTAAGAAGAATTAGGGACTTTGCACCAAGTTGCAGTGGTAGTCCAATAAATGGGCGATGCACTTTATAGCTCATGATTAAGGCATAATATAATAATATATATATTGATAAAATAATTTGACTTTTTAGTCTGTCCTGCATATAAGAGACATATTGTATATTTTTTTAGTACATTTTTCCAGTACTAAATGATTTACTTAGCACATATCACTGATTGAATGATATAATACTTGAGGAATAATACCATTAATTATTAGGTGCATGATAGTAATTCAGCACCCTAAATAGATAAATATCATAACTATTTACGATATATTAACGAGTATATATGTAATATTTTCCCAACATAGTATATCTATGTATGGAATTTACAAATAATGGCTAAATAATATTACAATTAATTAAATTGAACATTCCCAGATTAAGTTCAATAATATTGTGATTGTTTATATTGACTATTCATAGATTGAATAAGCACAATAATTACTTAGAATTTATTGATGATTATTACATAGCCATTACGTACATTATTAACGTCAAGATGCTTAACTTAGACTATTTTATTAAAAATGGTAAGGATTTTGGAAAAAAAGGAGAACTTCTCGAGGCTTATGCATTGGCTGAATTTGCAAAATATAAGGCAGAGATGGAAGAACTTGAAAGAAAAGAGGCTGAAAGGAAAACTATTGCTAAAGCAGAGATGGAAGAACTTGAAAGAAAGGAAGCTCAAAAGAAAGCAGAATTAAGACAAGAAGAAGAAAGAAAGGTGGCAAGAGATGAAATCCTACGGATTGAAGAAGAGAATAAATTGAAACGACAAGAAATCATACTACAGCAAGAAATGGAATTGCAATGGCTTAAATTGGAAACAGCAAAACTTAATTCACAGAGTGCTGCAGCAAGCCAAAACGATAATGTTCAATCGGGACCTTCTTCCAACCGACTGAAGGGAAATTATTACTTTAAGCTGCCTCCATTCAAATTACACGTCGACGACCTTTCTTCATGGCTAGCACGCTTTGAGGACATATGTAAGGTCAATAACCTTGACAAAACTGCATGGGCACTTAAACTTAAGGAATTTCTGGATGGCGAACCTGCAAGTGCAGCACAAAATATAGATCCAACATTGTCCACAGATTATGAGGCCATTAAGACGTTGTTATTACGTCGTTTCCACTTGAACGAAGAGGCATGTAGATTACGTTTTAAAAGTTTGTTGCCAGATAACAATAAAGATTTCACAGGTTTTATTGCTAACATACGCAATACTTTTAACAGATGGGTTGAACTGGCAGGTGTCAACAAATCTTACGACAAGTTAGTCGATTTGTTATTGAGGGATAAAGTATTATCTTCTGTCAGCCCACCATTCTTTGCTTATCTGCAAGAAAGAAAACCAGAATCAATTGATGAGTTAGAAAAAATTTCTTTAAATTACTGCACAGCTCATCCGAATGCTAATATTTCTGGCTCGTTGATAAGAGAACCACTTCCTGTAGCCTCCAATATGGCATATCATAATCATAACAAACCTAGAACACACAGTGTGGACAGAGGTAGGTTCAAAGGAAACTATGACATTAATTTTCATAAGGGACAGAATAACTTTAACAATAACTTTAATAGAGGAAGACAACAAACCAGAAATTATTCACCTCAGTCAAGATACAACAGTAATCCACGTAACTCAAGTTATAATCGGTCATATAATTATAATAATGGTAACAAGTGGAACAATAGCGATAATTATAACTCGAGACATCGAGATAACAGTTACAATAGAGGACAACGGGATAATTCATCTAATTATTCTCGTCATCGTTCTCATTCTCGTAGATCGACAAATTATAACCATAATACAGGGGCAGCCGTTACTACTGCTACAACCCCTGGTGTTCAGAGTTCGACTACTGATAACAAAATACAGTCTTCATCTACTTGTTTTGCAATGAATTATAACGTGGCAAATAGTTGCCCAACATGTAATCTTATATTTCAGAAAGCAAAAGAGACAGTTCTGAACTGCGGACACATTCTACCAGAAGTCAGTCTAGCAGTCAATGACGGAACAGGCTCGCTGATCTTCAACAGAGGAAAAGTTAATGGATCCATCGTCTCAGTCTTAAGAGATTCGGGATCGACCACGATCGGAATCCGTCAGACACTTGTTCATCCAAATTGTGCAACTGGAGAACATGTCAGATGTATGACCTTTGGTGGAACCATAGAATTTTATCCAACAGCTATTATCTATATTGATACACCTTTTTTCACAGGCAACGTTAAAGCATGCATGTTAAGAAACCCAATTGCCGACCTTATGGTGGGATGCATACACGGGAGTAAAGATTGCACACCAGAAGAGATTATTGAATGGGAAAAAAATAATCTATGCATCGGAAATGCAGCAATAACCAGAGCACATACGAAACAATTAGAGACTATGGACACTGAAAACAAGGAAACAGACGATCATGAAAGTATCAAGATTGATTCTGCTATTGACCGAGTATCCTTTGCTGCAAAACAGAGGGAAGACAGGTCACTAACAAAATTTTTTTCACTGGTCAACAAAGTTGACAATCTTGCTATGAACAAAAATAATAGTCATTGGTTTAGTATTAAAAATGACATTTTATTAAGATGTTTTATGAATAAAACTCAGATAAGACAACAAGTCATGGTACCTTTTGCTTTTAGGCGGTACATACTTCAACACGCACATGATTCTAAGTGTGCAGGTCACATGGGTTATACTCGTACACGTTCGCGAGTATTATCTTTTTTTTGGCCGGGAGTATCACGAGATATTTCACAGTACGTACGCACCTGTACGATATGCCAAGAAGTGAAAGCACGGGGAGCCTTTTACACTGCGCCTATTCAGGCTTGTGACATATCTGTGAGACCTTTCGACAAAATGGCCATTGATATCATTGGCCCACTTTTACCATCAGCCAGAGGACATAGATTTATTCTCACTTGCATCGATTTATGCACACGATGGCCAGAAGCCATCCCATTGAAAACAACCACCACCACAGATGTAGCTGATGCACTACACCTTATCTTTTCTAGAGTAGGTTTTCCTAGAAAACTTTTGTCAGATCATGGTTCTCAATTTATATCTGAGACTATGACGGAGGTAATGAAGACTTGGCAAATAGATAGAAATCTCAGCAGCATTTATCACCCAATGAGTAATGGTGCGGTAGAAAGACTTAACCGCACACTCAAACAAATGTTACATAAAGTTACAGTTAACCATCCACAGGACTGGGACAGAGTCCTACCAGCTGTGTTATTCGCTTATCGAGAGGTGCCACATGAACAAACTGGCTTCTCTCCATTTCAACTAGTCTTTGGCGCTCCACCAAGAGGTCCTATGGGACTAATAAAAGACTTATTGATTGACTCCGAGATGACTCAGGATACCCAGTCATCCTATGAGTACGTAATTAATCTCCGAAATAACATTATTGATGCCTGTAAAATGGCAACAGCTTCATCTGAGGCTGCGAAAGAGAAAGCTAGAACTTTCCAAAACAGTAATAGACGATTACGTCAATTATTTCCAGGAGATCAAGCTTATGTGTTATTGCCACATAACAATAATAAACTACTAATCTCGTGGAACGGTCCTTACCAGGTTATCAATAAGATTTCTGATGTTGATTATGTCCTGGACATTAAGGGACATCACAAAATATTTCACATAAATATGCTCAAGCAATTTCATACTCGACCTGAACATCTACAAGCTATTTTTCACGAATTAGATGACACTTTCAGACCTACATGTCACTATTCTAATTTATCTGTTATCCAGGAAGAAGAATCTTCTTTTCCTGAGGTACAGTTAGCTTTACCTGTACCTGTAGTACAATCTAGCGAATCTTGGCGGGACGTAACCATCTCTTCGTCGGTTACACCGCAACAGCATCAAAAGATTGCTGATCTTCTACAATCTTATCCAGATGTGTTGACCGATGTTCCAGGTCGCACATCAGTCATTAGTCATGACATCACTCTTAACGATGATACTCCAATTCGGGTACATCCATATTCTGTTCCTCTACACTTTCTTACGAAAACTACTAAGGAACTTGAACAGATGTTATCTTTAGGAATTATTGAAACAAGTAATTCCCCATTTTCATCTCCATTGGTTATTGTCCGAAAGAAGGACAATAACATTAGACTATGTGTCGACTATAGAAAATTAAATGCACAAACTATAGTTGATAGCGAACCACATCCACTTCTCGATGACTTACTGCCACGTCTATCGACAGCAACTATATTCACTAAGATAGACTTAACTAAAGGTTATTGGCAGATACCACTAACCGAGAAAGCTAAATACTACACAGCGTTTTCAACTCCGCAAGGTCTATACCAGTGGAACGTTATGCCTTTTGGGCTTGTTAACGCTCCAGCTACCTTTGTTCGCATGATGCGACACATTTTTTCAGGTAGAACAGACATTATTACATATATAGACGACATATGCTTGTTTAGTTCATCTTTTGAGGAACATTTTTTGGGTCTTGGATACGTTTTCGATACCTTGAGAAGGTACAAGTTAACTGCTAAACCTACAAAATTACAGGTAGCATTTCATGAGATCACTTTTTTGGGTCACATTATTGGAGCTGGATATATCCGAACACTACCCAGTACAGTTTCAAAAATTTTAAACATTTCCATTCCTCAAACGAAGAAACAGGTTAGAAGCTTGTTAGGTCTAGTCCAATATTACAGTAGATTCGTACCTAACTTGTCATCTATCACGGCTGTCTTGTCCTCATTACTAAAGAAAGACATGCCAGTGAAGGTGACATGGACTGACGAATGTGACAGAATTTTTCGGCAAATAATTTATATATTTTCAAATCCACCTATTTTGAGACTAACTGATGCTTCTAAAAAGTTCATTCTTCGTACAGATGCGAGTAACTACGGAATTGGCGCATGTTTGCTCCAATACCATGACGATATCCTCCACCCAAACCTCTACATCTCACGGAAACTCAAACCACCTGAAGTCAAGTATTCAACTGTCAACCGCGAACTTTTAGCCGTCGTTTGGGCGATAACCAAACTTGAGAAATTTCTACTGGGAGCCCCTTTCGTAGTACAAACTGATCAGAGGGCCGTAGCATCACTACGACGAGCAAATCACAAAAGTCCAAAGCTGACCAGATTCGCTATACTCCTACAACCTTTCGACTTCTCAATCGAGTACATCACAGGATCCGACAACGTCTTGGCAGATACTTTATCTGGAAATCCTAATGATGTCGATTCCTAATCCACGTTGTTAGTCGCAAAGACAATACTATTCACAGAGAAACTTAATCAAAGGACATAGCACCATCGTTGCTTTTTGACACATGAATGAACCATTGACTCAGCTGCTTCTTAAAGACAGATTATACGCAAAGTGACTGAAATCAATTGACACTATATTCGTCTTTACGCCGGGACTTTCCTGGTTTACATTCATCACAATACTGTTTCAAAACACTTCAGAGATAATAAGTGACATTCCATTCGAACTAATTCGTTATATAACTTGATTCAGAATGCTTGAACATTTTGTCTAATGGAAATTCAAAGATCAAGACTACGAATGGATCTTCATATCCAATTTTAATTACTTTTAATTTAGTCTTTAAAACTAGTCCACATTAAAATGACAAGTGAGTTGAATTTAAAAAAAAATGAATGAAACTTGAAAAAAATGAAAGAAAGAAAAGAAAACTCACACAATTCTTTGATTATATTCTTAGAATTACATGATTATATTGCATATTTAATAATTATGTCAATACATCACATACTATTATTTAAAGTAGTTAGATAGGCATTAATAACTTAATACTACACTTACTTGATGTTCAACACACATAACTTAGTTAAATTTATACATCATTTTTTTCCTCTACTTTATTCTTTATTCGTTATTATGTCTTTCTTTAACATATCCTCTCATTTTTCTTACATTAGATTTTCAACAACTTTATTCTTATTCCATACTTAGTATAGTTAATTAGTTTAATTTTAACACTTTAGATTAGTCTGACATGACATTTCATCACGACATATTTTAAGTTAATTAATTATTTAATTAGAGATCAACATTACCATTCTCTTTTAGTTCTTATTACAATTTATATTTATGTATGATATAAATAATTAATATATTACATGACTGTTAATTATTCGACATGACCACGACATTGGTTCTAGACAGAACGTCGTAGGCCATATGCCGCAATTTTGTTAAATTTTTTTTGATATTGTTAACATTTTTGGTATTCATTCAGATGGGTTTTATTTTGAAAAAAATCTATCTAATAGATTTTTTCCCCCCAGTGGACAGGGAATTGTTACGGTATTTTATTGGCATGGTCTGCTAGAGGTTAGCAGCATAAGATTAAGAGGTGACCACGTTTAATATAATGTAAATAATTGTTAGTTTAGTGTACGCGATACACACGATTGATTATGACGTGTGTGCGTTGGTATGTCACGCACCGTGACTAGGTTACCACACCCTTTCTTGTATGACCGTCGAACGGATAAGACGGGTCCTTGTATTCATGCAGTGTCGGGCATGGAGTGCCACACAGATTATATTATAATTAATGATGGACATGGGTCAGTCCAATGTTATGATTTGGAAGAAGATGTTACAGGTTAGTAAGTGACTAAACCTAAGTCGAGATAGATTTATAATTATTGACGAACGCATAATCTCACTGTCGGTCGCTGGGATCACCAGCCACGCGTGCATACAGTTATGTCGTTCTGTCTATTTGTTATTTGACAAGGACTGAATTGAAGATAAATCATAATTCAAGGAAGGAACAGAACTTTATATATTTATGCTTCATGACAACCATTGTTTGAAATATTGTCTATAATCTTCTATGTAATAAATACATGTGGACTCATAAAGGACTTATCCCATTATTGAATATCAGAAGTTCAACCGTCAGTATAATGGATACAAAGCTTTACACCACCACTTGCGATATTAACCATCTATCAGCACGATGCTCTATAATGATGAATAATCAATCAATCATCATGATTGACTAACTCTCCCCGCAATAACATAACCTCCAGCCTTGCAACGAGAAAACCGTTGGGCCCTTACGCCACAACAAGAAGAGGTGTACCGCCACAACTAGAACTAACCGCCACACCTACACGATGACCAAGAAAAGAAATATCACTAAACCCAACATAGCCTTTAGAGGGTTTAGCTGTCAAATTATGCTCACGTAGAGTAGACAACAGTTCATCTAATCCCAGATAGTGATCTTCCCAAGAATCGCTAAAAAGACAGATATCGTCTAAGTATGCAATCACATCAGACCGATATGCCAGTATTCGACGCATCATGCGTACGAATGTAGCTGGGGCATTCATAAGGCCAAAAGGCATAAAGTTCCATTGGAACAAACCCTTAGGTGTGGAGAAAGCAGTGAAAGGTTTGGCTCGTTCGGTTAAAGGAACTTGCCAGTATCCTTTAGACAAGTCCAGCTTTGTAAAGAAACGAGAATTGGAAAGTCTAGTAAGTAACTCATCCAACAGAGGCATAGGTTCTGCATCGAACTTCGTTACCTGATTTAGTTTACGGTAATCGACGCAAATGCGTATGTTATTGTCTTTCTTACGGACAATAACCATAGACGACGAGTATGCCGAATAGGATGGTTCAATTATTCCTAACTTTATCATTTCATCCAACTCTTTCTCGACTTGAGCTTGGAAGTGGATAGGAATAGGATAAGGTTTGACCCTGATAGGAGTATGGTCAGACAATACAATTGATAAATGCGTTTTGCTGTGATGTTACTGCTTTCATAAGGTTATACTGGACACATAAATGAATGGTCAACTCGTTCCGACACAGTGCTGACATCGAGTGAGAATGTAGATGTAAAGGACGCGAATGTGTGTACAGTTCTGTTGAGTTGACAAGTCACTCACTCAATCATAGTTAGAAGTCAATAAAGGGTAGACTGCTGATGGCGTTTCATACATTTAATAATGGACGTACACTTCGACATCACGATTACAGTCACTTGAACAGGTTGGCAAAAAATCATCGTATACTTGAAAAATGGGTGACAATATCAGATGTACATTTATGTGGCATGTAAATATAACGGAACGATAGTAGGCAAGCACTCAATATTCTGGTTGTCTATCGTCTCATGTTTCAACTGACTAATCGCGTCAGTTAAGGTGGATACATAATCATCAACAATGGTTCACTGTCGGAACCTTCTCCTGGCTAGGTTTCTCAAGCCGTAAATTCATCAAATGTTTATAGCAACAATGTTAAACCACAGTAGTGGGTTTTCATAATATATTTTTCTCTGTACCATCATCAGATAATATGACTTTTTCTGTTCTCCGACGATGATCCGCTTACAACGGCGGGATCCAAAAAATGGCTCTCCTCCGTGAGCTTCGCTCACCCAGGATGAAAAATTATGAAGCAGAATTAATTCGTAATTCGTACATAAATGTCCTCATTGGGCTTCAATACATTTCTGTTATCAATAAGGCTGGTTACATCAAGTAATCTAGTGCTGCTAGATAACACGTCATCTTCATCTGTAGTCAACAATCCTAGATGTACGATAATACGCCTCCCATCTAGGCTTAGCAAAAAAGTTCAGCAAAAAGGTTTTGGTTTTACCTGGCTTTAGGAAAACACACACAAGCGAATAACGCACGCCATTCCTTGGCGTTAATAATGAACATTAGGAGAATCTCTGATACTACAGTCATACAGAGAAACAATCTCTTTCCAAGAATAAATCACAGAGACCAATCTTCAGACTTTCTAATCGACCAGCCCATAGCAGCGACGACATGACAGCAGCTTCTCTGTCGACACCCCAAATCGACGCATGCGCAGAAATGCCTTTGACCCCAGAGTTCAGCTCAAAAAATAGACCGACATAGAAATACAAAGATACAAAGATATAAGACCGAATCACCTTAGGTAGTCAAGGAATAAATATAAATTCGGGCCATAAACATTTTAAGCAAGACCAATCTGTATCTGGCCATACCAGACGCAAAATGACGTAAATCTAGTATTCATACGCCAGATTGTGACACAAGAAAAGATAACCCATATAACCGAATATAACATCGATCAATCAGGGTTCTGTCCCTTAGACTAAGAATCATTGATTCTCAAATAACTACTTTTCATCAGACAAATAGTTATACTTTACATTTGTATGCCTACCAAAAGTAATCTGTGCGTCACAGACTACCACACAAAAGAATCTGTGCGCAACAGACTACCACACCCCCGGGAAAAAAATTAAAATAATTTTTTTTTCATCTGAGAGCAACATACAATAGGCTCACAACGCACAAATAATGCGCAGATGAGAAATATCAGGAATTTATAACGCCAAATTAAGGCTAAGTCGAAATATAGATCGACAGGCGAGAATATATCTCAACATCTCAGAGAAAGTATCTCTCTAAGTATAAATATTTCCAGGGAGGTGTCACCAACGCATACTACAATACTGGCAATGACACAATCTATACAATAATTTCAATCACAATTTCATATTAAGTACCATAAGTTCATGATTGACAAAAGAAAAATCATCAAAGGACTAGCGGTGAATAAAAATTAGTGAACCGCTAAGTGTTTATACAATCACTATATCATATATTACAAATGTGTACATATTTTGATATAGAAAAAAGAACTGTTGTAAAGTTAGACACATTAAGAAGTCCAAGATTTAACAGTTAGGTGGAATCATGTGAGCATCTAGACAGAATGTCTGCCATCACATTTTCTGAACCACGAATAGCTCGAACCGAGAAATGAAAAGGTTGAAGAGCAATGGCGTATCGCGTTGATCTCGAGCTCTTCAAGTTTTTACTTTGAATAGCTGTAAGAGCTTTCTGGTCAGTTTCCACTATGAAATGCGCACCAAGAAGGAATCTTTGAAGTTTGAAAATTGACCAAACCATCGCCAAAAGTTCACGGTCTAAAACCGAGTAATTCCTTTCTGCCGCATTAAGTTTTCGTGAGATATACATTACAGGATGCAGAGTTTCAGAGTACTCTTGCATTAGTGCCGCTCCAATCCCAGTGGATGAATCGTCTTATCTGTAGTAGGTAACACTAAAATAGGTGGAGTTGAAAACAAATTTTTAATCTTATCCAAAGAGGATTGGCATTCCTGAGACCAGTGGACCATATTAGGAGACCCTTTCTTTAGTAACGAAGAAAGCGGTGCCATGATAGAGGATAGATTCTGAATGAATCGTCCATAAAATTGTATAAGACCTAATAGACTTCTCACTTGTTTTTTAGTCTTAGGAATAGAGATGTTGAGTATTTTACTGGTATTATGGTCCTCTGTCTTTAGGAAACCATGACCGACACGGTGACCTAGGAAAGAAATTTCGCTAAAACCAATACATGCTTTAGAGAGTTTTGCTGTCAACTTATGCTCGTGTAAGGTAGACAGTAATTCATATAACCCTAAATAGTGATCTTCCCAAGTATCACTGAAAAGACAGATGTCGTCTAAGTACGCAATGACATCTGAACGATGAGATAGGATTCGACGCATCATGCGTACGAATGTAGCTGGGGCGTTCATAAGGCCGAAAGGCATGAAATTCCATTGAAACAAACCCCTAGGTGTAAAAAAAGCAGTAAGAGGTTTGGCGTGTTCTGTTAACGGAACTTGCCAATATCCTTTTGACAAATCAAGTTTAGTGAAGAAATGGGATTTAGAAAGCCTAGTAAGTAGCTCTTCTAGTAAAGGCATAGGTTCGGCATCGAACTTCGTAACCTGATTCAATTTGTGATAATCAACGCAAAGACGTATGTTATTGTCTTTTTTACGCACAATAACCATCGGCGAAGAATATGCAGAGGTGGATGGTTCGATTATTTTCAAATCTATCATCTCATCCAACTCTTTCTCGACCTGTGCTTGAAAATGTATAGGTATAGGATATGGTCTGACCCTAATAGGATTATGGTCAGTTAGAATAATGTCATGTTCAATGACATTGGTGTGTCCAGGAATGTCAGTAAGGACATCCTGAAATGTTTGTAACATAGAAGAAACTTGTCGCTGTTCCTCTAGAGATAAATTAGGAGAAACAGTAACGTTTTTCCATGATTCACTAGAATGAAGTGGAATCACTGGAAGAGGGAGATTTACATCCGTAAAACTTGTTTCTTCATCCTGTATTACTGACAAGGATGAGAAATTACCATGTGGTATTGGAGAATCGTCCGTTGCTTGGAAAATGGGTTGCAAATAATCCGGACGTTCATGGAATTCCGTAAGCATATTGATGTGGAAGGTTTTATGCTTCCCATCAATATCGACAATATAGTCAACATCGGAAATTTTCGAGATTATCTCGAACGGACCTTTCCATGAGATAAGAAGTCTGTTTTCCCTACAAGGTAGCAGAACATATGTTTGTCATAAGTTGTCGTAAGGTTCTTTTCTTATTGGCAAATTGCCTTGCCTTCTGTTTGGCAAATTTAGAAGAAGAAGTTGCTAATCGTCATGCTTCGATAATGTTGTGTCTAAGCGCGATGACATATTCGTAAGAAGATTTTGTGTCATCATCAATATTATCAGCTGTTATAAGATCATGAAGCAAAAACATAGGGCCGCGCGGTCGCGCGCCGAAGACAAGTTCAAAGGGAGAAAATCCTGTATGTTCATTGGGGACCTCTCTATACGCAAAGAGGGCCGCGGGCAAAACCCTATCCCAATCTTGAGGATGATCCTCAGTTATCTTCCCAAGTAAGTTTTTGAGTGTTCTGTTTAGACGTTCTACCATCCCATTAGACATAGAATGATAGATACTACTCAATGATCTATCTATCTTCAGAGTAGACATCACTTGAGACATGGTATCCGATATCAATTGGGTGCCATGATCCGATAATATTTCTCCGGGGAATCCCAGACGAGAAAATATAAGCCAAAGAGCGTCTGCAATATCGGCAGTGGAAATGCTCTTCAGAGGTATAGCCTCTGGCCAACGTGTGCACATGTCAACACACGTTAAGATAAACTGATGTCCTCTGGCAGATTTGATCTTAAACGGACCAATAATGTCTATTGCTATTTTCTGAAACGGCCGAATAGGAATATCTGCAGCCTGAATAGGTGCAGCATGGCGTAGACCTTTGGATTTGACTTCTTGACATACCTTACAAGATCGGCAATAAATCCGTATGTCTTTGTTTACGAAAGGCAAAAAAAAGCTGCAAGAACTCTTGACTTAGTACGGAAAAAAACCCATATGTCCAGCACACTGAGAGTCATGAGCGTGCTGCAAAACTTTAACTCTCAAATTCTTGGGAACAAGAATCTGAGAATGCATTGACGTAGTAGAGTCTTGGACCATACGCACAAGTACGCCATTTTTCATTGTAATCCAAGATTTTCGATTTGTATCTTTATTTGGATCGCCTTTTGTTGCAAGAGTGAAGAATTTCTTTAGAGTGGGATCATCTTCTTGCTGTTTTATAAATGAGTCACGAGAAATTACCAAGGGATCATCTTGGTTATGCACTTCAGCATCTTCAGTAGATGAAGTTTGAGGCATATTGAGAGCTTGCGCTCTTGTGACTACTGCATTAGCAGTTTGCATATTTTGATCTTCCCAAGCAGCAATTTGTTGCGGAGTGCATTCTTTGACTCCGTGAATACGACCAATGATGAGATCAGCGATCGGATTCGGCAGAAGACATGCGTGCACATCTCCCGTAAAGAAAGGAGTAGCAATATTGATGATAGCAGTAGAGTACTTCTCTAAGGTGCCGCCAAATGTTACACTTTTGACTACTTTGCCTGTGGCATGGGAATGATCTACGAGTGACTGCCTAACACCAATAGTGGTGCATCCAGAATCAAAAAGAATTGAGACTGGGCTATCATTTACTAGACCTTTATGTAAGACAAGAGATCCTCTTCCATCATGCGCGACTGACGCAGAAAGAGCAGGGAGAGGATGACCACAACTTAAAGTAGACACCGTAGTTGGTTCGAATAATGTTTTGCATTGTGAGCATTGAGATGCTCTCCCAAAATCAAAAGCAGAACATGCAATATTTTTAGAGTTTTTATTATCATTAGTCTGATTACAGGCTTCATGGGACTCTTGCTGCGTAGAGTTTGCCTGATAATGTGATTTATGTCCTCTGTATTGAGATCTACCTCGATTATTATTGCCTCTCCATTTACTATTGTTTCCTCTATTGTAACCCCTATTTGGGTTTGAGTCATAGTTCTCATGTTACAATTATTATGTTCATTATAATGAGTATCTCTGTAATTATGGTCTTGTTGTCTCCATAACGGATGACTTGGATAGTTCCTATAATGACTTCCTCTGCGGAAATTCCTATAATTGTGGTAACCCCTGTATCGAGGGCTGTCAACTCGTCTCCAGTTCTTCGAAGAAGAACCTTGAAATGATTGATTACCTTGATTTTGATAATTATTCGAGTTACTCTTCTTATCAAACCTGTTTTGTGGTCCTTGAAATTTGTGGGAGTAATTAGGGTTGTATGGTGTTGCTGAAGCAACTGGCATACTTTCCTTAACCTTAGCATTGCTAATAGTTACGTCCGGATGTGCAGTGACGTATTGGGTACAATATTGTTCCATTTCTTTTAGTGTCTTGGGTTTACGCTCATGTAGGAATGCAAGGAATGGTTTATTTACACTTGACATAATCTTGTCTCTGAGCAACAAGTCCATAAGTGCTTCATATGTCTTTTCTGTTTTGGACAGCTCAATCCAACGATTAAATGTAAGACGTGTCCTTGCAATGAATTCTGAGAATTCTACCCCTGTTTCAGGTACCATTCTCTTAAACAAAAGACGGTAACCTTCCTCTGTCAATTGATATTTTTTTAATAAGGCTGCTCTGATAACATCATAATTATCCTGGTCAGCCTCTTCTACCAAGCTTAAACTAGTCAGAGTGTCACCTTTCAGTATCTCTGATAACTGATTAGCATATTGTGATCTATCCACGTTATGATTTCGACAAGAACGTTCAAACCTATCCAGCCACACTGTTATATCGTCACTGGATGGATTAAATGCTGGTAGCTTGATCTTGTAAATAAAAGGTTTGCCATTACCACCAGATGACTGATTAACATTACCCATGTTTGTCAATTTCAATTTTTCTAACTCAAATGCTAAAAGTTTTTCCTTATGTTCATGTTCCATCTTTATTTTTCTCTCCTCAGCTTCAGCTTCCAATCTTTTATTTTCAGATTCTCTCTGTAATCTTTTTTCTTCAGCCTCAGCTTCTAATCTTTTATTTTCAGATTCTCTCTGTAATCTTTTTTCTTCCATCTGGAATCTCCTTTCTTCCACCTGCACCTGCAAGTTCTTTTGTTCAGTCTCAGCTTTCAGTTTATCAATTTCCAATTTTTGTGCCTTGTCATATTGACTGGTAGCATACTCTTCCAACTTATCACCAGTCTTGCCTAGGGATTTCCCTAGCTCAATAAAGTAATCCAAAGTCGACATAATGCCTAACAATATGTGACTAGTTACCTGAAAAAGTCAATAAAATTTATTCCACCGTGAATGAGAGCAAGTTTTAATAAACTTGAATAACCAGCTTCCTTTATCCCAACCTCTGTGGGAGACAAGCCTTTAATAAGGTCTTGTATACTCATTTGTATAATAATAATAATAATAGTAATAAACTACCAGTTTATTCTATACCACAAGTGCACTACACTGCTAGTAGTGTATGATCAAATATACCTTTCATGGCGTATGTCAACCAACAACATAAACAAAGGACAATCAAGAAAGACAACAAGGAAACATTCGCAGAAATCAAATAAGTTAAATAGGAAAACTGAAGAAAATAATCACAGAACCTGTGATGACAACCGCGAGGAAATAAACAACACAAATGACGTCACAGTGTATAAATATAAAGTTGTATAGAACTCAATGACAGGAAAGATGAGACCTACAAATACAAACAAATCAAAACTAAACTAAAAAACAGAAAAATATTACAAAACAACGAAGAAAAACAACACGTCGTCACAACTAACAACAATAGCAACAAATTGTCGCTAGCAAATTTTCAATTAAGAAAATTTGCGCCTACAGAACACTAATATACGCCCTCTCTGACGTGGGAAATCTTATATTAGCCACCTTACCCAACCGCCCACAGACATATACACAACACTATAACATGTAACACTTAAACATAAATACATATATGTCATATAATGTAATCAAATAGCATGTGAATAATATGTGTTGCAAAGGAGGTTCAGTTTTACGGCATAATGGTATAGTTTCTAATTATCAACTAACTAATAAATTGCCAATTTAATAAATTAATACTTCTGGCCTAAACTATTACAATGTTCAATATAGAGCAGAACACCAGAAGATCCACCGTTGAAATATAATCACTTCTCGCTAACACAGTTAATACTTGCTAATACCTTGCTGTGCAATGATGTCTGTTCCAACACAAATGTCAACAAGCGCTGACCTAGTTACTGCCTCTGCTTGACAGGTCAGGTCACGTAACGAAACTGCTGACTAGCTGACATCGACTGTAGACTTGTAATGCTGGTGTTTATGTGTGTCGTATGCGTCCGCAGGAAACGATCTGGTATCAGTAGCCGACTTCTGGCAATGTCCACTGTGCAGGTTAGACCCAGAAATCTGGCCTACCACATTGATAAAGCGTTTTTGCTGTGATGTTACTGCTTTCATAAGGTTATACTGGACACATAAATGAATGGTCAACTCGTTCCGACACAGTGCTGACATCGAGTGAGAATGTAGATGTAAAGGACGCGAATGTGTGTACAGTTCTGTTGAGTTGACAAGTCACCCACTCAATCATAGTTAGAAGTCAATAAAGGGTAGACTGCTGATGACGTTTCATACATTTAATAATTGACGTACACTTCGACATCACGATTACAGTCACTTGAACAGGTTGACAAAAAATCATCGTATACTTGAAAAATGGGTGACAATATCAGATGTACATTTATGTGGCATGTAAATATAATGGAACGATAGTAGGCAAGCACTCAATATTCTGGTTGTCTATCGTCTCATGTTTCAACTGACTAATCGCGTCAGTTAAGGTGGATACATAATCATCAACAATGGTTCACTGTCGGAACCTTCTCCTGGCTAGGTTTCTCAAGCCGTAAATTCATCAAATGTTTATAGCAACAATGTTAAACCACAGCAGTGGGTTTTCATAATATATAGATCTCTGTACCATCATCAGATAATAGGACCTTTTCTGTTCTCCGCCGATGATCCGCTTACAATGGCGGGATCCAAAAAATGGCTCTCCTCCGTGAGCTTCCCTCACCCAGGATGAAAAATTATGAAGCAGAATTAATTCGTAATTCGTACATAAATGTCCTCATTGGGCTTCTATACATTTCTGCTATCAATTAGGCTGGTTACATCAAGTAATCTAGTGCTGCTAGATAACACGTCATCTTCATCTGTAGTCAACAATCCTAGATGTACGATAATACGTCTCCCATCTAGGCTTAGCAAAAAAGTTCAGCAAAAAGGTTTTGGTTTTACCTGGCTTTAAGAAAACACACACAAGCGAATAACGAACGCCATTCTTTGGCGTTAATAATGAACATTAGGAGAATCTCTGATACTACAGTCATACAGAGAAACAATCTCCTTCCTAGAATAAATCACAGAGACCAATCTTCAGACTTTCTAATCGACCAGCCCATAGCAGCGACGACATGACAGCAGCTTCTCTGTCGACACCCCAAATCGACGCATGCACAGAAATGCCTTTGACCCCAGAGTTCAGCTCAAAAAATAGACCGACATAGAAATACAAAGATACAAAGATATAAGACCGAATCACCTTAGATAGTCAATGAATAAATATAAATTCGGGCCATAAACATTTTAAGCAAGACCAATCTGTATCTGGCCATACCAGACGCAAAATGACGTAAATCTAGTATTCATACGCCAGATTGTGACACAAGAAAAGATAACCCATATAACCGAATATAATATCGATCAATCAGGGTTCTGTCCCTTAGACTAAGAATCATTGATTCTCAAATAACTACTTTTCATCAGACAAATAGTTATACTTTACATTTGTATGCCTACCAAAAGTAATCTGTGCGTCACAGACTACCACACAAAAGAATCTGTGCGCAACAACAATGTCATGTTCAATGACTGTAGTGTGTCCAGGAATGTCCGTGAGAACATCCTGAAATGCTTGTAACATGGAAGAGATTTGTGATTGTTCCCTAGTTGATAAATTAGGTGAAATTGCAACATCCTTTCATGATTCCGTAGAATGAAGTGGAATCATCGGAAGAGGAAGATTAACATCAGAGAAAGTAGATTCCTCATCCTGTATGACAGACAGCGATGAGTAATGGCCACGAGCGACTGTAGCGTCGTCCGTCGCTTGAAAGATAGGTTGTAAGTACTCTGGACGTTCATAAAATTCCGTAAGCATATTTATGTGAAAAGTTTTATGCTTTCCGTCAATATCGACGACATAGTCGACATCAGAAATTTTAGATACAATCTCAAAAGGACCTTTCCAACCAATAAGAAGTCTATTTTCCCTGGAAGGAAGTAATACAAATGCTTTGTCTCCAGGACAAAGTTGACGTAGGCATCTATTTTTATTTGCAAACTGTCTTGCCTTTGCTTTAGCAAATTCAGATGCGGAAGTTGCTAATTTGCAAGCTTCAATGATTTTCTGCCTGAGAGCAATGACATACTCATAAGAAGATTGTGTGTCATCACTAATATCATCGGCAGCTATTAGATTGTAAAGCAACGACATTAGGCCGCGCGGACGCGCGCCAAAGACGAGCTCGAAAAGAGAAAACCCGGTATGTTCATTAGGAACCTCTCTATAAGCAAAGAGAGCAGCGGGTAAGACTCTGTCCCAATCCTGAGGATGATCCTCAGTTATTTTCCCAAGTAAATTTTTGAGAGTTCTATTGAGACGTTCGACTAGTCCATTAGACATAGAATGATAAATACTACTCAGGGATCTCTTGATATTAAGAGTAGACATCACATGCGACATTGTCTCAGAAATCAGTTGGGTGCCATCGTCTGACAAGATTTCCCTAGGGAATCCCAACCGCGAAAATATCAGCCAAAGAGCGTCTGCAATATCGGCAGTCGAAATGCTCTTCAGAGGTATGGCCTCTGGCCATCGAGTACACATGTCAACACATGTAAGAATAAATTGATATCCTCTGGCTGATTTTATTTTGAAAGGACCAATGATATCTATCGCCATTTTCTGAAATGGACGGATAGGAATGTCCGCAGCCTTGGATAGGTGCTGCATGGCAAGGACCTTTCGCTTTTACCTCTTGACATACTCTACACGTGCGACAATAAAGACGTATGTCTCTGTTGACGAATGGCCAAAAGAAAGCCAAAGAACTCTCGACTTCGTACGAGAAAATCCGATATGACCAGCGCATTGGGAGTCGTGAGCATGTTGCAGTATTCTAACTCTCATGTCTTTCGGAACAAGAACTTGTGAATGTATAGACATGTCAGAGTGTTGTACCATACGCACTAGTACGCCATTCTTCATAGTGATCCAAGATTTGTGATCTGTGTTCTTATTTGGGTCACCTTTTTTGCCAGAACGAAGAATTTTTTTAACGAAATGTCTTCCTGTTGACTTTTCATAAAAGAGTCACGTGAAATGACATCATGATCATCTTGATCACGTACCTCAACACCTTCGGTCGATGTAGTCTGAGGCATATTCTGAGCCTGAGCTCTCGTGACAACTGTATTAGCAGCTTCTAAGTTATGTTCTTCCCAAGCAATAATCTGCTGCGGGGTACACTCTTTAATGCCGTGTATACGCCCGACGAAAAGATCCGCAATAGGATTCGGAAGCAGACACGCTTGGACCTCTCCCGTAAAGAAGGGAGTAGCTATACGGATGATAGCGGTAGAGTATTTTTCCACTGTGCCATTTGATCACTTTTCCAGTGGCACATGAAGGATCTACAAGAGATTGTCTAACCCCAATAGTGGTACATCCAGAATCAAAGAGGACTGAGACTGGATCATTATTCATTAGACCCCTATGTAGAATAAGAGATCCTCTCCCGTCATGAGCCGCTGCTGCAGGAAGAGCGGGCAGAGGATGACCGCAACTCAAGGTGGATATAGTAGTAGGTTCAAATAAAGTGGTGCACTGAGGGCATTGAGATGCTCTCCCAAAATCAAAGGCAGAACTAGCACTAGCGCTAGGTTTACTATTGTTTTGTTCATTACTAACTCCTTGTGACTCTTGTTCCGCACAGTTAGTATGATGACATGATCTATTATTATTATGCTGCCATCTACCTCGATTACTATTTCCTTTGGAATTATGGTAATTACCTCTATTGCTATTATTATTTTGGTTTGAACCGCAGTTTTCACAATTGTGATTGTGATTTACACCTTGATGAAAATATCTATCAGACTGATACTGCTGTCTTCCTAAAGAATTATGGCGAGGATAGTTTTTATTGTGGCTACCCCTTTTAAAGTTACCAAATTTGTTGGAACCATAATTATGAGGGCTATCAGATTGCCTCCAATTCCTAGAAGACGAGCCTCTTTGGCATGAATCACTTTGATCCTGTCCAAAGTTACGCTTACTTTTCTTATCGAAGTTGCGCTGAGTACCTTTAACTTTACCTCCGAAATTAGAATTGTATGGAGTCGCAGAAGCCACGGGTAAACCTTCTTTAATCTTATTATTGCTAATTGTTTGTTGTGGATGAGCAGTGACATATTGGAACAAAATATTGTTCCATTTTTTTTATGTCCTTAGGTTTACTTCTTCTTCTTTGATCCATAACCGCCAACCGTCAAAGCAGTCAGCGGCCATCACGCCTGGTGGCGTCTTGTAGGGCAGCAACAAATTGATTCCACTTTGCTCGGTCGGCGGCCATCCTTCGTACAGTGCCCCAGCTGTGGTTCATTCTTTGCATCTCAGCTTCCACAGTTCTCCGCCAAGTTGTCTTTGGTGGGCCTCTCTTTCGCTTTCCCTCGGGGGTCCATAGCATAGCTGTTCTTGTGATGGCATCAGGGTCCCTTCTGAGGACATGGCCAACCCAACTCCAGCGTCTGCCAGCCACGATGGTGTGCATGTCCTCCTGGTTACTCCGAATAAGTAGGTCTTGGTTGCTGATGGTGTTTGGCCAAAAGATTCGGAGAATTTTCCTTAGGCAGATTGTGTGGAAGGAGGACAGTTTCGACATTTCCTTCTCTGTTACTCTCCAACATTCCGCACCATAGAGAAGCACAGAAAGTACACAGCTCTCATGCAGTCTTAATTTGGTGTTTGTGCTGTATTGGGAAGACTTCCAAATGTTGTTGAGAACAGCAAAGGCTGTTCTCGCTTTATTCATTCTGTTGTTAATGTCCTTGCTTGTTCCGCCGTCAGGTGTTACTATGCTTCCTAGGTAAGTAAATGTGTCTGTCTGTTCTAACTTCTGGTTCCTTACTGTTACTGGCTCAGGATTGCCCACATTTAGTGTCATGACCTCTATCTTCTTCAAATTGATGTTCAGGCCAACCTGCTGGCCATACTTATTCAGTCTATCGGTTTTGTCTTGAATGTGTTGGTGTGAATGCGCGAGTAGTGCAATGTCATCTGCATATTCCAAATCTTCCAGTGTAGAAAACGTTGTCCATCTAATTCCTCTTGGACTGCCCTCTGTTGTCTGGCGCATCACCCAATCTATGACTGTCAAAAATAATGTTGTTGATAAGGGGCATCCCTGTCGTACTCCTGTTTTCACTTCGAAAGTTACATTGCTCGATCCAACACTGCACGTAAAGTTAGAATAGAGGCTTTTTATAATGGAAACAATGCGGCTGGGAATTCCATAAGCCCTCAGAATTTTCCATAGGCTGTCCCTGTGTATGCTGTCGAAAGTCTTTTCAAAATCAACAAAGTTAATGTACAGCTGTCTCTGCCATTCTGAGCACTGCTCTATAATGTTCCTGAGGGTAAATATATGATCTGCACATCTTCTGCTCCTTCTGAAGCCCGCTTGTTCTTTCCTCAGTTTATGGTCAACTGCTTTTGAAATTCTCTGGATGATTATCCTGCCTAGTATTTTGCTGGGAACTGAGAGGAGGGTAATTCCTCTCCAGTTGTTGCAGTCTGCAAGGTCGCCCTTCTTGGGCAATTTGACAATTATTCCTTTACTCCATTCTGTTGGTGTTGTCTCAGTTTCCCAGACTTGTGCAAATAGTGGTTCTAATAGTTCTGCTGCTAGTTCAGGGTCTATCTTGAATAGCTCAGCATTCAGATTGTCGTGACCAGGCGCTTTTCCATTTTTTAGCCCTTTGATAGCTGTGATAATTTCTTCTTTTCGTGGAATGTCTGTATTTACGTCTAAGTCACTTTCAGCCTCAGGAACATTCAGCTGAGTCTCTGGTGGTTCCTTATTCAGTGTTTCTCTGAAGTGCTCTGCCCATCTTGTTTCCTGCCCCTGTGCTGTGGTGATGAGGTTTACGTTCGTGTATAAAGGCAAGAAAAGACTCATTCACAGATGACATTACTTTGTCTCTAAGCAACAAGTCCATAAGTGCTTCATAAGTATGTTCAGTCTTAGACAACTCTATCCATCTAGTGAAAGTAAGGTGTATCTTTCCTATAAAGTCCGAGAACTCTACACCAGATTCTGGTAACATAGTCTTAAAACGAAGACGGTAATCATCTTCTTTAAGCTGATATCTTTTCAATAAGGCTGCTCTGACAACTTCATAGTTAGTCCTATCATGTTCTTCTATTGCCATTATAATATTTAATGGTTCACCTGTAAGTGAATTCAACAGTTGTCTAACATATTGTGCCTTATCTACTTTATATGTTACACAATTAAGTTCTAGTCTATCTAGATAGAACGTTATGTCATCTTTCGTAGCATTAAAATGAGGAAGTTTGAACTTATAATCATGACTTTTTGTGCTCGAAGAAGTCGCTTGAGAACTCCCTATATTAGTCACTTTCAACTTCTCTATTTCCAAAGCCAAGAGTTTTTCTTCATGTTCTCTTTGATGCTTTTTAACTTCAAATTCTCTGTCTAGCTGCGCTTGAATCTTTCTCTCCTCAAATTCTCTGTCTAGCTGAATCTTCCTTTCTTCAGCTTCTCTGTCTAGCTGCGCTTGAATCTTTTTCTCTTCAGCCTTTTGTGCTTTGGCATATTGAGCAAGCGCAAAATCCTCCAATTTCTCATCAGTCTTGCCCAGGGCCAACCCTTGCTGTATGAAGAAATCTAATGTACACATCCTGTCTACAAATGTGCTTTCAATATATCTGAAATAGCAACACAAGTTATCCCAATCTCAGTGGGAGATGAGTCTTTTACAAAGACTAAGTACAATTACCTTATTTATTAAGTCACCAGTAATCAGCTCAGTATAAAATTTGCATCATATAATTCACAGTACATGATCAAAGATACATGAAGACTGTATATATCAACAATATCACGATAAATAACCAAAGACAAGCATCTAAACAAACGAAAACATTCGCAGAGGTCAAAAGAAAATACAGCTTAACTAAATCAAATGTTGTGAAAAATCACAATGATAACTACGAAAAATTCACAATAATACAATGACAACACAGTGTATAAACAAAAGGGGTGTAAAGAAATTAACAATATAAAAGCGAAGGCAGACAAATACAAACCAAAACGAATCAAAAACTAAAGTACGGAGAAAAAATAATGAAAACAACACTAATACATCTCGTCACAGCTAAGAAAAAAAATAAATAAATAGCAACAAAAGTCGCTTGCAATTTCCACTGTGAGAAATATGCACAACACCTAAAGAACGCTTACAGTAACCCTCGGTTGAGTGGGATATTTACTGTAAGACCCTCCAACCTGAACCCGCAGAAAAAAATACACACTAACTCAACAAGTAAACAAAGAACAAGTAAACAATAGAATGCATATAATGAATGTAACGAGGAAGGCTTATTTGCACATAAAATAAAGGCTCAGTTTAACATGTAAAACCAGGCCACTTATCTTTAAGCGTAATCCTCTACAACTGCAAAGATGCAGTTCATTGCAGGACACTTGTAAACACTAGTAGACGTTCCACCGTTGAAGGTCACCGTAACTTGACAACGGGTGTAGTAGTCTCCAAAGTGAAGAATGTCGTAGTAAACAACAGGTTGAACTGTTCTATGTTTACAATTCGAGCTTGCACGTAAACTTGTGACGTGAACTTTGACACATATGTCCTTCGACGACTGTCACAGTGTTAAATAACTTCATTAGCAACTGTGGTCTATGTAGCACTATTGTAGCAGCTGTGGTCCATATAGCAATTCTGTAGCAGCTGTGGTCCATGTAGCGATTCTGTATCATCCATAAATGTATACGTCGATCAGCAGACGTTGACCTATTTCCTACTGTGTGGCTGACAACTAAACGTCAATCTTGTTTTCCGGATGCATTAATCCAGATGTGGGCAGGAAAATCCGTGTCGTTGACAAAAAACCCACGAATCTGGTCCACCAGATGTAAAAGTCTGTTTGTACGGAGATGTAAAAGGTTGTTCAGTGTAAATGCCCAGATGTAACGTACTGTTTTGATGTGTTATGAATGTTAGTACGTTGAGCGTGATGTTTTGTCCTGGACAGTATCAAGTTGTAGCGAGAATCTAGGTCACTAGCGTGAGGTGCCGCCATGGTATAGTAGACACATACCTCATGTCAGTATTCATGTAGATTCAGACATGTAGTACTTGTATTACAATGTGGTTGATTGTGTAGGTGAGTAAATAACAGTGCTGATAACACGAAGGCCGTATAGGCTCTTAGACGTCTTCACATTAACTCATACAACCACTAGTAGAAGTCAGTAAAGTAGGGAATGCTGCTGACGTTTACAATATTTATTCATGACGATAATACGATGATGATGGACGAAACAGTCAATAGTATAAGATCTGTACATAATATGTGTAGTTACAAAGGTCAACTTCGGGCATCACAGATCCCAGACATGTAACAATGTCTTGACCAATGTTTACTGTTCATGCAATATCTCTAATCCCTGACTGAGCCCCGTCAGGTAAGCCCTAACAAATATATTGCTTAGTACGGGCGATATCAGTTATTTAAACAAAGTCAATGCCATTGTCCTACAATTAGCAAAGGACTTCAGACTGGCCTCACATGCCAGATACTTCATTCTGATGAAGAATATTGGCCGTAGACACGGACCAATATGATGACAACGAAATCAGGCCGCAGGTCGCGGGCCTCGATAATCAGGTCACTCTCAGTTTACACAAGCTTCTGAGATTAAATATATTTCCCACCAAACCATATTCCGCCTGCATTGCGGATCCATAAAGATGATTCTTAGGCTTATGTATGTAACGGGTCAACTTAGACCTAGTCTTTCAAATATGAAGCCATACTGGGGTACAGTATAATAACTCCGTGTGAGCTTCGCTCACTATGTCGCCATCAGCGATAAATGTACCTGTAAGATCTAAACGAGACGAAAAGATCGAATAATGTTTCAGTTACCTTCTTAAAGAATCCTTACACTCTAAGGTAACACAACACAGCCAATACTCAGGGACGGAAGAATGACAAAACTGTCATTCCCAGAATTTCCAATCCCTATCGAAAACTTGGCAGAGAGAAATCTACGGATCGGTACATCCGTTCTAAGCCTCAGGTACACTCTCTCTGAATCAGTCTCCCGGCTTTTGCCGCCAAGACCCGCGCATGGCCAAAGAGCATGGACCAGATCGAGGCAAACCAAGACCAGGCGTTTCCGCCCAAACGGGTAATAAAGATACTCCGTATATGGTCCTATAAATAGACTTAAGACATGTCAACTATAAGACATTGCCTGAGACAGGACAACATAAGACAGGAGAAGATAATCACCACTCAAATCTGTCACAGAAAGATAATAACCATTTATCTCTCTTTGATCACATTAAACCACACATACATTAGGTTGGTGTTTTTCCCACCGTCAAAATGACGGCAACTTATATATATATATATATATATATATATATATATATATATATATATATATATATATATATATATATATATATATATATATATATATGTGTGTGTGTGTGTGTGTGTGTTTAAAATCATGTTTACACTGTCTATTAAGTGCGCAATAGCACTAGGTCTTAAAAAAAAGCAATGTACTGTAATGTTAAAAATACTTTAGTGCTAAAAAATGCCAATCCTCATCATCTGAACCTTCAGTGGGACCCAAAGACGCAGCAATAGAGAATGCAGTCAGCGACTCATAGCTTGACTGCTTGCGTCAGAGAACCAGGGCTGACCAAGCCCCTACTCCACCTCCACGTGGTGGTCCTGAAAACAAGCTGCATCACTGCAGTCTAGCTGAGAGAGTAGGGATCGAAGAGGGAAGGCAAACCCGGTCCCCAAAAATGCCGTGATGAAGTCGGATGTGCCGGCCGAAAGGCGCATATATCACAGCTCCGCTGTAAACAGACACAACGCAACCAACATCCTTTTCAGGACGAGCGAGGAAGAAGAAGAAGAACCTTCAGTGAATTGTAATCTTTTTGCTGGTGGAGAGCCAAAAATCTATCGGAAGAAGACGGCACGCTCTAATAAATAAACATGAATAATTTGAAAAAAAGCGCAATATCTGTGAAGGGCAATAAAGCAAGGTATGCCTGTATTCACTGAATTCACATTGTCAATGTTATATTTGGCACAAAACTCATTGTCTGTGTATTATGCTGAGTTAAGAGATCTGGCATGTCAGGTTGCACGCCCACATTTAAGACGCACTGATGTAATGGTTCATGCTTTATACTTTGTTGCTGTTCATTTTTTTTAAATTTTATTTTCTTTTCATTTGTGTATGACCAAAGTTTGTGTCATCTATTAGTTTTTGTTACTTGTGAACATTTACATGTTGACTAAATCCTTTCAGTGGTTTGGTGTATACTAATAAACTGTATTACTTATGTTGCCATGTGTTTTGAGAATTGATAGCTGCAGTGGACTGCCTGATAATTTTGTTAAGTGTATTTACATAATGTCTTCATATTTGTATGGGATGTTTTTGTTTTATGTCTAGTAATCATTCAAGTCTGTTGTTTCTCTTTTTCATGTCTATCGTTTCTCTTTCTAATGTTTCCTAGGTCTACCTCTATCACCTTAGGGATTACAGAACTGCCTGGTAATGCTATCAAAAGATTTCATCTCAGTTTGTGTCCTATCCATCTCCAGTGTCATCTTATCTCTTGTTCCACTGGAACTTGTCTGGTTTTTTTAATCACTTCCACATTACTAATCTCATACCACTTCAATCCTTCTATTGTACGCAAGTACCAATTTATGAAAGTCTGTAGCTTTTGGTGGTTGTTTTTGTTGTTATGTTTCAAAGCCATACAATAGGACTGACTTGAAATTTCAATTTGAAGATTTTGATTTTTGGGTTCGACTTGATTCCTTTTGATCTCCATATGTGTACATGTATGTTGTTTACTCACCACATGTTAGTTAACATACATTGTGCCAGTATGTGTGTTAAATTCGTACGAGACAAGATGAATGTGGCCAGATGTGGGGGGCAGAATAAGAGTGCTTGATGGAAGGTCGTCCTCGTTCACCTTCAGACTTCCGCATTAATGACTAATAATATCAGTAGTCAGCTCAAGGTTTCTGGCATCTATAAACAATTTTTTTGGGAGTGAAGTAGTAGCTACCACAAAGTGCCTGCTTCTAGCTGTTGAAAACGCACGAAAGTTGAGAAAACTGAGGAAAATTCGTCAAGTTTAAGTCGTCACTGTCCCTTTGCTATTAAGCGGATTGTAATAAAATTTATATCACGATACTCATTATCCTCTTCTCTTTTGAAATGTATTAATTCCCGAATAATAAAAGTTATTGAAGTATTTTTTACTAATAAAAACTAACAGCAAAGTTACCTTTATTTGTGTAGCCCTCATTGCATCGTCTCCAAAAGCCTTCTGAATCAACATAATAGTTTTCGTGGAGGAATGTTGAAGCTTGACGCAAAATTTGATGCAGATTCTTTGCTCTACTGGTTCAGCCATTTTGAATGCGCCGACCACACAGTGCACGTGCTCACTAAACGGCTTTTAACGGTCGCACTGACTGGTGCAGCAACGTCAACATTGCACACGTATGTGCATAGCAGGCCACTCTATTAGGCTGCCAAGTTACATCGATGTCGCGCAAACAGTTTTTCTATTATTAATTATGGCCGGTTCTTTTCCGGACAGCCCTCGTATATATATATATACGACCATGGCAGAGTCGATTTTCCAAATGTCCGGTAGCTTGAAATCTCTCAAGAAGTCTCTGAATGGTAGAGTGGGACACTGCTAAACGTCTTGCAACATGACGAACAGATTGACCATCCTGAATCCATGCCACAGCTCGACCACGGTCTACAGTGCTGAGACTTCTCCTTGGTGGCATGGCTAATGCAGTGATCATTTCGACCACTTGTCATACTGATTTATTGCATACCAACGGTGAAAACTCTTTACCGATGATCATTTTCCACGTGTATTCAAATTCAACTCACTTTTACACCTTTTGAACTAGTGGGGCGTGTTGCAAAAAACAACGATTTTTTGCGGCAACAATGGCAATTTTCACGTGCGAGTTAAAGTGACCCAGCTTTTGGACATTTACAAAAAAATTAACCTAGTGCACACAGAAATGTATACACATTTCTCTGAGCTCAGTTTTAATGACATTTTCACTTGTCTTTACAGTTTGCCAATCCATTATATAAACCTTGTCTAAACTGAATGGCAGCCCTTAACTTTTGTCCAGTAGTATAGAACCAGTTCTTACATATGGGAGTGAGTCATTGACAATTGGTAAACAAGCAAGGAAGGCACTAGTCACTAGAGGCTCCACTCTGTTCAGCAACGACCCTGCCATTTTTTCTCGCAGAGAAGCCCCATCCTGATTTTTCACCGCGCACTTCAGACCTATCAGTGTACACAATGGTGTCATCGTCCCCAGCATGATCACTTCCCATGTAGTCCATTAGCGTTGTTGGACCTGTTGCACTGCTTTTTGCAACCTCTTATCATTCTCAGCTCCTCGTATCTCCTGAACTACCATGTCTCTGCGCTCCCTGCTTGATGCCTTGGACCACCAGCGGATGTCTCCATGACCAAATCCCCGTCTATTCGTTTGTGTGCATCCGATTACC
The DNA here is from genome assembly GCA_024509875.1 of Oreohelix idahoensis. NCBI lineage: Eukaryota > Metazoa > Mollusca > Gastropoda > Stylommatophora > Oreohelicidae > Oreohelix > Oreohelix idahoensis. Next base: position 153,042 of record JAMPIV010021928.1, read on the forward strand.
TCCCTCAGTTTGAGTGACTCTTGGGCAGCATCAACAGCTTCTTCCACTCTCCACTTCCTTCCCGTTTTCAGTGTGGGCTGAATGGACTTAACCACGTCATCAGCTGTCTCGCGTAGCATCATTGCAAGCCTTCCCTTTCCAACTTTGTACTCTTCAACAACTGACTTGAAAGGAAGCAGAAGTTTTGACTTTTTGCAGTACAGTGCTACATCTGACAGACCTGGTGGTACCCCTAGCCATTTTCTCATGAACTAGTTGACCTTCTGCTCTATAGCTTCCACAGTACTTGTGCTTATTTCATATATAAGCAGTGGCCACAGCAACTTCGGTATCAACATGAACTGGAGGCACCACAGTTTGAACTTTCCCAGGAGTCTGATTTGGTCTATGATCTGTAGTGCTCTGTCTGCCATTTCTATTGTCTGTTGCACTGCCTTCGAGTCTTTTAATGAGGCATCGTACACCCTGCCAATACTTTTAACAGGTTCCTCAATGACAGTAAGGATTCTTTGGTTGGAAACCATGAAAATGTCCTCTGCTATCTTCCCTTTCCTGACTGATAAGCTCTCGACTTCTTGGGTTTGAAGCTCATTCTGCACCAGCTGACTAGTTCATCCAGGCGTTCTAACATCCTCCGGGCCTGATGTTCATCTGATGTCAGAATTGTTGTGTCATCCATGAATGCTTTGAGCGGTGGCATGTGACACATTCCACCGAGCTTTGGACCTATAGCCATTCCTTCAGCCGCATTGAGGATTACCTGCATAGCCATCACGAATAGTATCGGAGAGATGGTACACCCCATCGCAATTCCAACTTCAAGGCCAATCCACTTCGTTGTGTATTCTCTGGTTGAAAATCTGACAGCAAACCCTGCGAAATACAGCTTCAGCATTGCTGCAATCTCTTATGGAACATGATTCATTTCTAGGGCCTGCCACAACATCTGGTGTGGAACGGATCCATAAGCATTCGCTAGATCCAACCAGATTACATGGAGGTTTGTTCTGTCAGACTTTGCCTTTTGGATTGCTTCCCAGATCATTGTGGCATGCTCTAGACATCCTGGTGTTCCTGGGATACCTCCTTTCTGAATGGTAGTGTCAATGTACCCATTTGCCAGGAGGTATGTAGTGAGTCTTTTCGCCATCACTGAGAAGAATATCTTCCCTTCCACATTGAGTAGTGAGATTGGCCTGAACTGACTGATGTCTGTGGAATTTTGCTCCTTCGGGATGTAGACTCCGTTCGCCTTTCTCCATTCCTTGCTTACAAGCTGGGTTTTCCACGCATTCTTCAGTAAACGGAGCATTCGTTTGAGCACTTCAGGGCATCTCTTATACACCACATATGGAACACCATTAGGACCTGGAGCTGACTTGCACCAAGCTTTCTGGACAATGCTTTCTACCTCTTGCACCATTGGGGGCTTGGTGTTAAATTCAGCTCCTGGCTTACTCGGCTATTTAAGGCCTGCCATGCTGCTGAGCGGCTCATCTCTGCGACCATCTGAATACGTCATTCTAATGTGTTCTTCCAGGTCTTCCTTCTTGATGTTTAGCGTACCCGACCATGGCTGCTCAAACAGTTCTTTGGCAAACTTGAAGGGCTCCCTGAAGAATCTTTCCCTATCCCTTCGAGTCTTCCTTTTCTTCCTGCACAACCTTTCTGCTCTACAAAGGGCATTATGTTGGAATTTCAGGTGCTCTCAAACCTGTCGTAACCCTTCCTTCTCTGTGGCAACTGCGTTCTTGAAAAGTTTTCGGGCATGCTTTTTCTGTTTCCTGATTTCTTCTATTTTAATTTGTCTTCTACTTTTTCGTGGTGGGTTACTTTCCCTTGCCTCCCTCACTCTGAACACTTTGCGACAGTGCAGATATATTATGTCGCTGAAGATTTCCAGCTTCTTCTACAAAGTTATCTGCTTCAGGCTGTTATCCAACTCTTTTACCAAGGCTTCGTCCAGCTGTTCCCAAAGCCCTTTTGCACTGTCAGGTGGAAACTTGATTGCATCTCTCTTCCCGTCCAAGAAGTGTGTGAGATTATCATCAGGCAGATCAACTTGAATGTACTCAGCACTGTGGATTGACTCCTGGCTGCGTTCTTCTAACGTCTTATCCATCGAGACAGAGCGCTGTTGATCTCCCCGAGATGACCTCCCACACCTCTTTTTCGTTCGGTGGATTTTCATTCCTATATATATATATATATATATATATATATATATATATATATATATATATATATATATATATATATATATATATATATATATTAATATGTAAAAATTATATAATAAAACTATAATTAAATTATAATTAATTTTTATTATTTTATTATATTGTTTTATAAGGTAGTATGTTTTGCTAAGTGTTGCAATTTTAACGGAATATTTGTTGCTAAATAGTGGAATTCTAATGGAATATAAATTTCAACGGAGTATGTGTTAAAAATTCGCGCTACTGATTCTATTCAATAAACCGGTAAGTAAACTAGTTTTCTTCTTTTTGTTTTGTTAGTTGAAATGCAAAGAATAGTACAAATATGTGCTACTGTATTTGCATCTAATTTTATTTCAAATTATTAGTTAACCTAAACGAAAATGCATACTGGGTCTGAAACTCGCGATTGGGTCCATTTTCCTGCAATACGGGTACAGCCGAAAATGGCGGCCAAATTTTAGTTGGCGTAACTCTTATATGATAAAGGGGCTATACTTCTGACGATACAGATTTAAAATAAGGATATGACCATTGTGTATTTCTCTCAATGAAGAGTATTCCGATTCTGTGTTACAACCGAATGTTGTGTATTTCACCAACTTGCATTAGCCCCAGAGATAATTGCCAATCATGTTTTATAAATCTTTCATTCGAGGCAAAAGAGATTATGGAAGCATAATCTATGACTCTGTAGCGTATAGTCACAAGTTAAATGAGAAGAATAATTTCCACTGTCCGCCATTTTTCCCTAAGGTTATTCACGCAGACAAGTGAGCGTATCACTTCGACACAATGTAAAACACCCACTATTAAACTTTGCTAATTTGGCAAAATACTATTTTAGCGATTTCTTGTTAGAGTTACTTCCTTAAGTGACTTCCTTAGACGATTTCTTGGACAAGCCACCTCAGTGTTCAATTCTAAGCATCTACGGATCTAGCTTAGTAAAGGTATGTTTTCAGGCACTCTTACTTACTTACTTAGTCGTTCCCCTTCTACCGTGAGGTGTAGAGGTTTGGAAGAGAGAGCGCCAGACCATTCTATCAGCTGTCTTCCTCCTGGCCCGGCTCCACTCCAGTCCTCGGTCCCCCAAAGATTGTCCAACGTTGTCCTCCCAGCGGACCCCGGGTCGTCCTGGAGGTCTGGATCCCCGGCTCCCCGTTTCCCATGCCCGTCGTGGCAGCCGATCCTCTCCCATTCTGCAGACATGGCCAAACCATCTTAGTTGGGACTGTTCTATTTGGGTCTGCAGCGGATGGGATTTTAGGCCTTGACGGATCGTCTGGTTGCGGACCATGTCTCTTCTTGTTACTTCAACCACTTTCCTCAGATACCTCATTTCTGAGGTTTGGATCTGGCTTTTGTGGGTTGTAGTCATTGCCCACGACTCGCATCCATATGTCAAGACTGGGACATAGGTGGAGCGGTATACAGCCATCTTCGTTTTCTTACCAACTTCTTTCTTACTGAGGAATCCACGATTTATGGCCTGAAAAAGTCTCCCAGCCGCTGCTTTCCGAGTGGCCAACTCTTCTTTGATGCCTCCCTTTCGGTCTATAATAGCTCCGAGATATTTAAAGTGGTCGACCTGCTCCAGGACCTGTTCTCCCAACTTAATCTGATGTTTTCTTTCTTCTCGTGATATCACCATGGATTTTGTTTTAGAGCTGCTTATGACCATCCCTCTCTTCTCCAGCTCTTCCTTCCAGACTTGCAGGTTGGATTGGAGATGTGCCTCTGATTTAGCAATCAGGGCAACATCATCAGCAAATGCCAGCTCCGAAATATAGACCTGTCTCATCTTCCAGTACCCCACTGAATACTTTCTTGTTCTCTCCTTACATGCCTTGATGACATCGTCCATAAGGAGTATGAAGAGGTAAGGTGATAGGATATCACCTTGCCTTACACCAGTGGTGGTCCTGAACTCTTCTGACTTATGGTTTGCTGTCCTCACATAATTTCTGCAAGACTTGTAGAAGCTCTGTATAGCATGAATCAGAGGTGCTGGAATATTCTTCCTTGCCAAAACAGTCCCAAAGTTTGCTCCAGGGGACCCTGTCAAACGCCTTTTCCAGATCTATGAAACAAAGATGGATCTCACTCTTATACTCAAGGACCTTTTCACTCAGCTGTCTGAGTGTGAAGATTAGGTCTTGAGTACTTCGGTTTGCTCGGAATCCGCACTGGACCTCATCCAATTGTGGCTCAGCTAGGCGTCGGAGTCTCTGCTCTAGGATTCTAGAGTAGATTTTACCAGGGACACTGAGAAGGGATATGCCTCTATGGTTTCCACATTGTCGATTGTCACCCTTTTTGAAAATTGGTGTTATGATGGCAATCTCCCAATCCTTTGGTATGGTCTTGTTGCACCATGCTGCCTGTAGGACCTTTAAGAGTAATAGGTCGCCTGATGCTCCCATGTACTTAACCATTTCTGGTGTTATACCATCATGCCCTGCTGCTTTGCCCATCTTGATTTTCTCTAGTGCTGCCCTCAGTTCTTCCATCTTTATGTCATCTTCACCATCATTGGTTTCCTCTTCTGTGTTAGTGGTTATCATTTCTGATGCTTCATCATGCTCACCATCCAGGAGTTCTGAGAAATATTCTTTCCATCTTTCCATTACTTCCTTCGGGGCAGTAAGCAATTTGCCTTGCTTGTCCTTTATAAATTTGAGAGGGCATTGTTTTTCTTTCCTCATGTTCTTTAGGGTCTTATAGAGCAATTTCTGGTTTTCTTGTGCATCTTTTTCTAGCTTTTCTCCAAATTCTTCCCAGGACTTCTGTTTTGCTGCTAGCACTTTGTTCTTTGCTTCTGTTCTGAGTGTCACATATTCTCTATATTTTTCCATTTGTCCTGTTGTGTTTTTAGCTCCTAAGTATTGTTTCCATGCCATTTTCTTCTCTCTTATTTTCTCTTTGACTTCCTCTGTCCACCAAGGTGTCCTCTTTCTCTGGTTCCCAAGTCGGACTTCACCGCATGCTTCTGCAGCAGCTGTCTTTATGATATCCTTGAATTTATTCAGAGGGTTTCCAAGTCATCAGGTCGCTCTTCTGTGTTGCTCACTGCTGTAGCAATAAGCCCCTGATATCTGGTCTTAATTTCTGGCTCTCTCAGCTTGTAGGTCCTAATGCTCATTTCTCCTGCTCGTTTACTTGGTTTCTTGCGTGATGTTGGGCAGTTCCTAGGCTGAGCAACTCTTTCAGTTGTTCGTTTGATTGTTAGCAGGTAGTGATCACTTCCAATCTCTGGCCCCCTCCAGACTCTTGCATCTCGGACATATCTGAATGAGCTTCTCCGAACAATGGCGTAGTCGATCACTGACTTCTCATTCTTGGTTGGTTCACATCTAGTGTATGCATGTATGCGCTTATGGGGGAACTTTGTGTTTGTAATGATCAGATTCTGCTCACTGCAGAATCTAAGGAGTCGCTTTCCATTGTCATTGAGAGTATCTTCTCCATATCTTCCGATAACTCCACCCCATCTAGCATGGTCATTTCCAACTCTGGCATTAAAATCTCCGAGCATAATAACTTCATCTAGGCAGTCATCCACTGTCCTTTGAAGCAGCTCGAAGAATTCCTCCTTGACCTCTGCTCTCTCATCCTCATTTGGCCCATACACTATGACCAGGTTGACTATGGTTTCTCCTTCTTTTAGTTTTTACAACCATAATGCGCTCCGAGACAAAGTTCCATCCCTTGATACTATCTTTTTGATTTTGGGCCACAATGCAACCCACGCCCCCTTTAGCTCTTTCAGATATGGGTACACCACTGTAGAGCAACGTGTTGCCATCGAGATCCATGACTCCTTGTCCTTTTTTCTTCGTTTCCGTTATAGCCAGGATTTCTAGTTTTGCTTTCCTCATCTCTTCCACCAGCTCCTCTTCCTTCCCATTTATACTTCTTGTGTTCCAAGTTCCATAAGTCGTAGTCCGTAGTCCGTTCCAGTTGTCGCCTTTAGAATCAGTCCGGTTTTCTCTCTTGTAGTTCGCGTAATCATGATTTAAAGCAAACAGGTGATTGGCCTGTTGTGCCTTTGCATGGTGGAGGGGCTGCCTCCTTACGGCCTCCATGCAGGCCGCCCTCCTCCTTTTTCATCCGGGCTTGGGACCGGCATTGGCGGAGTTTTTCAGGCACTCACAAGAAATAAACAAGTAGAAAACTAGACAACTGAAAAACGGACGTGAGTGACTTACCCAGGACTCGAACCCAGGACCTTTCGTGTGACACCACCGCCTAGCTATGCAAGCAAATCACACTATCCTCCCTGCTATCTAGACATCACCAAAAAATGATGGGTCATTAGTGCGAACTGCAACACATAACACCGGCAATTTACATAGGGCAGTCCAGCCTATTAATGACGCAATCACTGCTGTTGTTCCCCTATTGTACAGTATAGAATCAGACTACACAAGACACAGACCTAATACTGTGTCTAGTAAATGATAGAAGACTAAGAACAGTAAGTATAGGACAGAGGGTAGGTTTTGGTATTGTATAAACATTTTAAACACGTAAGGAAGGGAAACCCGAGGCCTGTAAACAGTAAATAAATATTATACAAACATAACGGTATGTTTACCTTCCTTATGTGTTTAAAAACGGAAAGGTCCTGTGTTCAAGTCTGAATAAGCCACTCACATCTGTTGTTTTTCTGTTGTTCTACTTTTCTACTTCTTTATTTCTTGCGAGTGCCTGAAAAATAACTTTATGTTTGTCTAATATTTATTTACGGAGTCACAGTATGGCAGCATGCAGGAATCGTTCTTCCTTCAGTCAAAAATACGATAGAATTCAGCACCAAGCCTTATGTACAGTTACAGGTGCAACCAGATGAACATCAAGGGTTGCTCTGGAGGTGGCCTTAGGAGTCCTCACTTTAAGAAAGAACTAAGACTAAATTCTTTAGCTTGTTCAATAGATGATATCTCAATCTGTTGTGACCAGTGCGGAGTCTGAAGATTACCACTTGTTCTCTTCTGTTGAGCTAGTAGTATGCATCATTTTGTGTGTCCTGGATGCTCTACATCCCTTTGTTTCTGTATCTGATTCTGATAAAACTTTTTGCCTTCTCGAAAGTTATGCTTACAATGGGCTGAGGTAGATTTCCACCTTCCTTCGCCAGTCTGTTTAGCCTCTTCATTGCCGGTGATATTGCAATGAAATGGGCTGCATTGGATCACAACACTTTTGAAACATTGACATAGTTTGTAAAGCACTATTCTGAGGTCATTCAGGTCTGTATTATTTTGGCTTTTCAGCATTGCAATTACTTACTGTTCTTTGATATAGAAAGCGACTTGTCTATCTGTGCTTTCCTCTGCCGTTATAACCTCTGCTTCAGTTTTCAAGGCCTCTGCTCTGAAGTTACTTGTGTGTTGCCATTGACAGCTTATTCTGTGCACCAGTGCTTAAGGTCAGAAAGACACCTCCATCTCCATTTTCTGTTGCATTTGTTGCTGATCCATCTGTGTATGCATGAGTCCAGGTGTTACGTGGGAAACGTTTCTCTGTGTATTTTGTGGTAACTTTGATTTGCCACATTTAAAATGATTTAATAGATGTGATGCCACTTTCCTGTATCAGCAGTTATTCATCTTATTTGGAATTGAAAACACTATATATCCTAATTATAAGCCATCAGAGGTTTAATAGTTATTTTTCTTCACCAGAATAAGAAAAAATTACTAAAATAGGGAATTAAAAATTCCCAGCCAAAAAAGTAATTAGGCCACCTATCAGACTGTAATTAAGAAAAGTGTATTTTAGTATAGAAGAATTTTAATGTGCAGAATGTCTACAATAAAATAATATGAAAAACAGAGAATAACAATATTATATTATTTACAGGATTGCAATTCACCCATATCAGTAGAAGAGGTGTTGAAAATAGACAGACTTGGAGAACTGCACAATATAGTAAAGCAGTATGCAACCAGAACCAAAAACAAAAATTAATATATAAGGATTACTGAGGGTGTAGTGGGAAATTAAATGTGTAATAAGGTTCTCATAATTCCTTTATTGATAATAACAAATAAATAGTGAACCAGGTTTCATCCCAAACACCCCAGACTTTACCCCCTCCTATTTTTTTTTACATGCACGTGCACAACAAATGTAGCCTACATTAACTCTTTGCTTCCAAAATTATTACTTACACTGTGCCTCAATTGTGTGTGTGTGTTTTGGGTTTTTTTTCCCAAAGAATTCTAAACAGCAGAATATACCATGTTTTTGTGTAAATTATTTATGTGAACATGCACTTATTATATATTAAACTGATGGGAAATTGATAGAGAGTCAAGATTTGCAGTGTTTCTCCATTAGTATTAACACAATCATAATTGAAATTTATAAAAACACAATGTATGTAGTAAAAAACACACCAACAATGTTAACAGTAGAATATGAACTTAATGAAGACAGTTTATTGTTGCAGTCAATGAAACTTGCTGTCCTAGTCTTGGAACATCAAGGTAATTCATATATGGCCATACCTACAGCACAGTCTGGATAAGTAGAAATTGCTGGGACCACCTAAAAAACTTCTGCTTATCAGGAGTTTGCTCAGAGCTGGACATTTTGCAGTCAGAATAAAAGAGAAAGTAAAAAGTAATTATTTTTACCCTTTATTTACAACTGTTTCATCATTTGAGTAGCATTTTTCCACTTTTCAAAAGCAAGTTAAAAGCACAAAGTAATAGCATCATGTCCTTTGTACCTGAAGATTACCACTTGTTCTCTTCTGTTGAGCTGGTAGTATGCATCATTTTGTGTGTCCTGGATGCTCTACATCCCATTTGTTTCTGTATCTGAAAAATGCCAGAACATTTAAAACTACATATTTCATAATGAAATACGATGACAAATAAAAATCACAAAATACTGCTTTAATAATTTTAAAACAAGTCAAGTATAATAATATTCATAAATATTTTGACAATTGTTTGTGGTTTTAAAAGTTTATCTCTAGCTTTGTCTTTCACCTGTGACTAGTCATTAACTGTAGCTTTAGGTCAAGTTCTGTTGGTTTCCAGTGGCCAGGCAATACTCCCTCATCAGCTAGATGTAATTTTCCTCATCTCTCCCATATTTTGATAATGGATTTTGCCTATCAACTTATTTCTCTTAATTGTCGACTATGTTTTTAAGTAAATGTGACACATTCATTTTCTCAGGAGACTTAGAATTTGTAGATACTTGGCTTTTTACATTTCTGTGTTAATTTAAAGAAAAACACATAATCATGTGATTCATCACAAAACTATAATAAAAATGCCGAAGCATGTACACATGCTGTTTAACTTCACTCAGATTGATTGCTAAAACAGTAACAGAAGTCACTTTATGGTTTTAAAATATAGACTAGATCAGCAGCAGGCAACCTATGTGATGTGAGGATCTACTTTAGAAACACAGCTCTCTAAAGATCTGCCTTGAAACAATCATATCTGTTTCAGGTTCTAGAGTATTAAAAATGTTGAAGAAGTGCAGCATATAATTTACTTGCATCTCTGCTGCATAACCCTCTTACTACAATTCTTTCAACAAGGCATTGAAAAATTGGAACTAAATTATATTTTACCAAATGATAACGTCACATCAAATAAAGGATTCCATTCTTATCTTATGCAGTTCATAAATAAAGTGAATTTTAATAAGGCTTCTCATAGGTTATCAATGGAAACACAGAATATGTACCTTTTATCCTGGGGATATCACACTTTTAAATACCTTTGAGAAAGAGTAAGTCCTTAGTTTGCTGTAGTTTTTTTTTTAAAATTTCTGTCATGTACAGATCTACTAAATCATCCCCTGTGATCTCCTTTACTTTTAAGTTTGGAGATAACTTTGGGGATTAGGGTATGTTCACTGCTGGAATCAGTTAAACAGATGTGGGGATAAAGGAAAATAGTAACTGTGGGTCACAGAAATATTGAAAGTGGAAAAGGAAAGGAGAAAATGAAGTAATGGAAAATGATAAAGTATTTATTTTAAAAAAGCTAATTTGTTTATGGCTAATGCAGTTGCATTAGGACCCCCCATTTGACAGTGATTATTGCTGTGAGGTAATGCTGCTTAGATATTGGTGTAAATATATGTAGTATGTCTTCATAGTCTTAAAATGATACCTATCATCTGCTATATGTCATTGCCTTCAGGTTGAAAGAAATATGGAATCTAATGTCACACGTCTAATTACAGAAATGAAGCAGGAAAACAGACTATGAGGTATGTCAAATATTTATGTCCCATGTAATTCCCTGGGTCTCTGAAGAGACAAAGACAGAATATGCCTACTGCACTCTTGAGCATGTCGTACAAAGTGACTTGTGGGGTTGTGGGTGGGGCTGGCTACCTCATTATGTTAAACAAATTGTCACAGACACCACTGCTGCAATTGTACGTGAATGCTTGGTGCTGTCTTGTAGCAAGTGGTCCAGAAGTAATGGTGGCTGTATGCTCTGTTAGGAGCACAAAAAGAAGATGAATGAAAATATTGACATTTGGAAGCTGTCAAGGGTGCATGGTATAATGTTAAATTCCTGAGAAAAATGAAATTTTTTTGCAATATGCTGAACATGTAAAGAAATGATTTTGAACAATTTAATGTGAGCATTTTCATAATTTATATTGATCTATACTGGGAATTTGTTCACTAAAGTCATAGTTAGGCCTAATTCTATGTGTTTACTTAAATCCTAAAGTTTGTGACTTGTAATTTAATTTTTTTTCAGGCACCAAAGAATATTGAAACAAATGCTCATTTGCAATTAATTGTAGGAGAAAAGCGAGGATTTAAGTTATTGGTTTTTTTAATTTTACTGGTCTCATAATAATGGAAGTTAGAAGGTTAATCCCATTAAAACTGGGTGGGGGCAGTTGCATGTCTAACATATCTTTAAAACATTATGACTTGACAGCTGGTATGGTTGAGGTACCTTACAACTTCCCTCCCTACTGCCATTCAAGTTAGACTCTTTTCAGTCAAAAGTTTTACAGAGATTCTTACCACACATAAATCAATGAAAGGAAGTAGAAAAAGTGTTCTTG